>JBBPBX010071976.1:0-18180 GCA_038048925.1 Garcialebias charrua
TGGATTTCAGAACATTTGCCAGGTTCTTTGGTGTTCAGTGAACGGCTCCTGTCGTTCTAAACTGGACTCTCCCATAGATGGGACTCGCTGTGGTCCTGAGAAGGTAAACGTTCTGTTTTTGTTTCCCAACAGGGTTTTATCCTTGTAGTAGCACAAAGTTTCAGCTACATCTCACTTATCTTGTTGAGCTATAACACTTTTATTTTGTTCTCAATCAGTGGTGTATCTCCGGAGAGTGCGTAATTGTTGGAAAACTCCCTGAGACGGTGAACGGAGACTGGGGGCAGTGGAGCAAATGGTCGCACTGCTCCAGAACCTGTGGAACTGGAGTCCAGTCTGCAGAGAGAGAGTGCAACAATCCCAAGTAAGAATTCACGTGAAATCTGCCTCGCTCTGCTGAACATATACCTGAGCTTCATGTGCTGCTCTCTGACAGACCAGAGTTTGGAGGCAAGTACTGCACCGGAGAAAGGAAGCGTTATCGGACCTGTAACACAAAACCCTGCAAGAACAATAAACCAACCTTCAGAGAGATGCTCTGCAGTGAGTTCGACACAGTGCCTTACCACAATGAGCTCTACCAGTGGATTCCTGTAGCTAACCCGTGTAAGTGATCAAAAACGTCAATTACACTGTAAAACACCACAGATCAGCATTCGCTAGTTGCAATTCGACAACTGATTGGTAGATGTAGTTGTGTGAATTTATCAGCAGGGGGCAGCATTTACACTTGAAATGTTTATACCATTCTACCAACAGTAGTTTTCATTCAACATTTATTTAGACAAGTAAATCTCATTGAGCCTCGTGGACTCATTTACAAGAGCGACCTGCTACAAACTAAAGAATGATGACAACAGCAATGGTAGAATTTCCTTAAACAATCAACAATAGACAAACATAAGAGAGAAATACAGATTAAAAAAAATATATGTTTTTTTATATACAGTATATAAGTATATAGGCGCAGCCAGGATTTTATGCGGGGCGGTTCGTTTGAAGAAAAAGTGGACCAATTTCAGATAAATTACTGTTCCCAACATGGCGGAAATAGACAAAAACAAGGGGAAAAAAACATGGCAAAAATCGTCGTCGCAAACTTAGCTTAGCTATAGCATGTTTTAGCATTATCCCATATCTTATTAAAAACATGACTTCTAATCTCTCTAACATCAAATGGTACTACTTAAAACACACAAATGAACAGTTGAATCAAAAACCACAATGTAGTTTTACCGTTTGAATCCACCGTGTTGCCTTCCAAGCCAGGACAGAGTGAACGTCGTCTTCACCTCACAGTTCTATATCTCGCAGGAGTTGTAGGCGGGACTTCATGGGCAAAGTGGGCGGTTCGTTCGAACCCCCCGAACCCCTCCTGGCTACGTGCATGATATATAGTATAAGAGGTGTGGTGCAGTTTGTATATTTCTGTTGAGTTTTTTTTTTTTTTTTACAGTTTGCGTATTTAGATCCCTGTTATTGTCACCAATAGTGCTATGTGCACAGGTGCTATTTATCAGACTGATGAAGTCTTTAGGATAAAAGACTAAAAGTTTTAATAAAAAGAAGCCGTCCAGAGACTTGACTTAAGTTAGATTTGATTTCATCAGTTTGCACCAATCTTGTTAATTGTTATCTTGTTAGTAGCATGTATTTTTGTTGCAGTCTCTCAGGATTAAATTGGTATTTTTCTCTTCCTCCGTTCCTCCTGTCCTCAGTGATTCCCTGCGAGCTCCACTGTCGACCAGTCGGTGAGTATTTTTCTGAGAAGATGCTCGACACTGTGACCGACGGGACCCCGTGCTTCATGAACAACAAGTCCAGAAACATCTGCATTAACGGAGTGTGCAAGGTAGTGTGGCTGGGTAAGAGACTCAAAGAAACTGGGAGGTCAGGTGACCGGGTAGTGGTCTTTGTGTGGGACTGAACAGTATTAAACCTTTTGTTTCTGTCTCTTTTTAAATTTTTATTTATTTACGGTAATTTTCAAATTAAGAGGATCTTTACCTCTTTTCTTAAAGAGTCAACTGTGGCTTTTTGCAGATTTGGCTTATGTCTAAAGACTGTGAGGAAATAATGCTATGGTTAAACAATTAAAGGCCTACCATACTTTGATTGAATGGGTATCTTCCGCTGAGTTTCCAGCCAAAATTTAATATCGAGATCATCTTCTGTTGAGAAATAACATCATTGTGGCCATTTGGACAAAACCTTGAATATAGATATGTGCAATATTGCAAGATGTAAAGCTCAGCGTATGAGTTGTATATGACTCTCTGCTACTACCACATCATATTTTAGCAAGTTATACCGGTAGTCAGTTCTGTGCTTGGTAAGACTGGTTAGCTGTGGCGGCTGTCTTGGACTGTGTCAACTCTAAAAGTTAATCGGTTTTAGACGTACCGTACATTTAACGGTTACTTCCTGCAAGTTTTGTCCAGTGGTTTATGAGACATGCTGCTACAAGTCAGACAGAGGTGACTTTAACTAGTTAGTGGTCAGCAGGGTACATTTTGGGATGATAAAATTTGTATTTTGGAGACTGCAGTGGAATGAATTCCTGCAAGACATTTGCCACCAGATTAACAAATACAGTATTTTCTGGAATATAGGTCGCACCTGAATATAGGTCGCATTGTCCAATTATTGCCAAAGAATTGGAAAAATCCATATATAGGTCGCACCTGAATATAGGTCGCACCTACGTCAAAATGTGGACCGTGTTTAGCTCTGCTGCAAATGTCTGCCACAGGAGCGCACAGCAAGGCTTTTAAGAAGATTAACACTTAAAAACAATTATTTGTTTGATAAAAATTATAGCAAATATGTGTCTGAGCTGAACTTTTCTTTAATAAATGAATAATTTTAGCAGGATAAACACCTAAAAAATATTTGTTAGCTGACATTATTGTAAGAGTGTGTCTCAGTTTAATTTTTGTTAATAAATGATTACAAATCAGCTTATTTTATAAAAAGCCATAAATAGGTCACACCTGAATATAGGTCGCAGGGCATGCAAAAATTATCAAAAGCCGCGACCTATATTACAGAAAATACGTTACCAAAGCACAAACATCTGAAAGAACCAGCACATCATCCAATATGAAACATGCATAATTGATTGACTCTCCTGCTGCCTTTGGGTCACAATTAGGCGTTTTGGGTCATTTTGACACAAGGACAGCAGGAGTTAAGGAGTTCCTTTAGTACATTGTCCCAGATAGTTCAGATCTGGGAGAATTTGCAGTGTAACAGCACAAACGTCCACTGTGCTGTTTGTGTGTCAGTATATTTTCAGGCACGGTGTGTGTGTGTGTGTGTCTGCAGGAGGTAGGTTGTGACTACGGTATTGATTCAAACGCGGTGGAAGATCACTGTGGAGTCTGTCTGGGCGACGGCACAAGCTGTGAGACGGTTTATAAGACGTTTGATGAAGAAGAAGGTTTTGGTGAGTGTGACGGCAGTTATCTTCATTAAACTATCCAAACTTGACAACTCGTATAATAATCAAATGATAGTAACACACAAAACAGACAAACTTTGATGCACTGCCAAACAAAGTGTGAATAAAAGTGCAGAATTCAAAAGTCTGTCTTCGGGCGGGAAGTAATTTCAGGACAGTCCATTAGTGTTACGCCGTCGTTTCTTTGCTGCCATGGCAGCCACCTTGCACAGCTGTTTGTCCTGCAAGTGTGCGTGCGTGTTTGTGTCAAGTGCGTTTTGAAAATCCACGTCTTTGGCTGATTTGACTGCACTTGGAAACGTGTAACTCACCCACTAAATCAACATGTCCGAAAGACAGATTCATTATGAAAGAGGCCCTTAAACAAATAATAATAAAAAACTCCCCTCCTTTCTTTTCTCTCTTCTTTCTCTTTCGGCATGTGTTTTCCTCGCGTTGCATCCCATCCAGATAACCTTCCCAGATGTGCAAGACTTCAAAAGACTCACACCAAGGCCTCCCCCTCCTTTAACAAACACACACACACACCTTCCCACAAACATCATTAAACACCACAGACCTGCTCATTGCTGCTTTCGGCCTCCCCCCCCCATCCACCCTCCATCCCCACGCAATAAAAAAAGCAGAGACAGGGCAATGCCCCCCTCCCCTCCACGTCCATGCAGAATCAGCACACATGCCAGCCGCCCTCGCAAACTGAGCCCACACTCAATTAAACAAGAAAGAAGGTGTCTGGTGGTCTGGATGTGAGCGTGGCAGCAGCCACGGTGGGCCCACCATTACCTCAATGTGACTCTGACCCCCCCTCTCGTCTCTCCCAGGGTACAGGGACGTGGGGGTGATACCTGAAGGCGCCCGGGACATTCTGATAAAGGAAGTGGAGGAGGCAGGTAACTTCCTGGCTCTGAGAAATGTGGGGTCGGGCGAGTACTTCCTGAATGGCAACTACATCATCCAGTGGAACGGCGAGTACGAGGCGGGCGGGTCGACGTTCTACTACGAGCGGAGCGGGAACATGGAGAACCTCACGACCCCTGGGCCCACCAAACAGCCAGTCATGATCCAGGTGGGCCACCTTTGGAAAGCACTGAATAAGTAAAGATCTGTAAAGTGCCACGATAATTTCCTGCATATGAAATTTATGCTAATTCATATTTTGTATGAGTACTTCCAAGCGCCGACCATCGCTGTTGTTTTCTAGTTGCTTTTTCAGGAGAAGAACCCAGGTCTGAAGTATCAGTACACCATCAAGAAGACCAAAGAAACTGAAAATGAAGTGACTGAACCTCTTTGTGTTTGGAGACACGGTGCCTGGACGGACTGCAGCACCACCTGTGGCTTAGGTTCGACTCGCATAAAACCGAAAACGTTATTATGTGAATGCTGATTCAGCAATAAACCATTGTTTCCCCATGTTTTTTTTTAATGTATTTTGGCATCTGACTACTTCAGCATACTTCCAGAAATTTTAACCATTCCTGTATCGTCTTCATGTGGAGGTCGGTCTCTGTGACACTGTCCTGGACTGGTTCAAATCTTTCCTCTCCAATAGGCTGGAATGTGTTAGTCTTGGCAATGCCACTTCCCAGACAGTCGGTGTCTCCTGTGGTGTCCCTCAAGGGTCAGTTCTGGGGCCCCTGCTGTTTTCCCTTTACATGCTGCCTTTAGGTCAAATTATTAATCAGTTCAACATTTCTTTTCACTGCTATGCCGACGATACACAGCTTTACATCAGGACTGGAGCATCCTCGTCATCATCCCCATCTTCATCTTCAAAGTCAAAGTCAACTTTATTGTCAGAACTGCAATATGTACAGGACATACACAGGATTGAAATTGCGTTTCTCTCAGTCCCTCGGTGCAACAGTAACCATTTAAACACTAAAACATTTAATAAACATAAGCATAAAATAGTAAAAGTGTAACACTGTCCTGAGTTTTTGCATAGTAGTATAAAAGTATGAAAATTTACACCAACACTAAAACACTAAACATTTAATGAACATAAGCATAAAATGAAATAATAAAAGTGTAATACTGTCCTGAGTTTTTGCATAGTAGTATAAAAGTATAAAAAGTATATCTATAAAATAAACTGAAGGTTCTAGCATTGACATTTGCAAAGAGTGGCAAAGCAGCATATGAGTTAATGTACACAGTATATGTATGAGGTAGTTGATGTTGGTATAGAGGCAAAGTGGCATATGCAGTAAGGCACATTGGGCATCCTTAAATAAGGCTGGTCAGAGAATACTGTATATGTATCAGCAGTAGTGTAGATATAAAAGTAGTGTAAATGTAAACAGTAACAGGAACTAAACCTGGACAACAGGAACTAAACCTGGAAAACAGAAAATACACTTGGACAACAGGAACTACACCTGGACAACAGGAACTAAACCTGGACAACAGGAACTACACCTGGACAACAGGAACTAAACCTTGGACCACAGGAACTAAACCTGGACAACAGGAACTACACCTGGACAACAGGAACTACACCTGGACCACAGGAACTACACCTGGAAACAGGAACTACACCTGGACAACAGGAACTACACCTGGACAACTGGAACTAAACCTTGGACCACAGGAACTAAACCTGGACAACAGGAACTAAACCTTGGACCACAGGAACTACACCTGTACAACAGGAACTACACCTGGACTACGGGAACTATACCTTGACCACGAGAACTAAACCTGGACCACAGGAACTATGCCTGGACCACAGGAACTAAACCTGGACAACAGGAACTACATCGGGAACACAGGAACTATACCTTGACCACGGGAACTAAACCTGGACCATAGGAACTATGCCTGGACCACAGGAACTAAACCTGGACCACATGAACTACATCTGGACAACAGGAACTAAACCTGGACCACAGGAACTAAACCTGGACCACAGAAACTAAACCTGGACCACATGAACTACACCTGGACAACAGAAACTAAACCTGGACCACACGAACTACACCTGGACAACATGAAATACACCTGGACAACAGGAACTAAACCTGGACCACAGGAACTAAATCTGGACAACAGGAACTAAACCTGGACCACAAGAACTAAACCTAGACCACAGGAACTAAACCCGGACAACAGGAACTACATCTGGACAACAGGAACTAAACCTTGGACCACAGGAACTACACCTGTTCAACAGGAACTACACCTGGACCACAGGAACTATACCTTGACCACGGGAACTAAACCTGGACCACAGGAACCATGCCTGGACCACAGGAACTAAACCTGGACAACAGGAACTACATCGGGACCACAGGAACTATACCTTGACCACGGGAACTGAACCTGGACAACAGGAACTAAACCTTGGACCACAGGAACTACACCTGTACAACAGGAACTAAACCTAGACCACAGGAACTATACCTTGACCACGGGAACTAAACCGGGACCACAGGAACTATGCCTGGACCACAGGAACTAAACCTGGACAACAGGAACTACATCGGGACCACAGGAACTATACCTTGACCACGGGAACTAAACCTGGACCACAAGAACTATGCCTGGACCACAGGAACTAAACTTGGACCACATGAACTACATCTGGACAACAGGAACTAAACCTGGACCACAGAAACTAAACCTGGACCACATGAACTACACCTGGACCACAGAAACTAAACCTGGACCATACGAACTACACTTGGACAACATGAAATACACCTGGACAACAGGAACTAAACCTGGACCACAGGAACTAAATCTGGTCAACAGGAAGTAAACCTGGACCACAGGAACTAAACCTGGACCACAGGAACTAAACCTGGACAACAGGAACTACATCTGGACAACAAGAACTAAACCTGGACCACAGGAACTGCATCTGGACAACAGGAACTAAACCTGGACCACAGAAACTAAACATGGACCACAGGAACTATGCCTGGACCACAGGAACTAAACCTGGACAACAGGAACTACATCTGGACAACAGGAACTAAACCTGGACCACAGGAACTACATCTGGACAACAGGAACTAAACCTGGACCACAGAAACTAAACCTGGACCACATGAACTACACCTGGACCTCACGAACTAAACCTGGACCACATGAACTACACCTGGACAACAGGAACTAAACCTGGACCACAGGAACTAAATCTGGACAACAGGAACTACACCTGGACCACAGGAACTATACCTTGACCATAGGACCTATGCCTGGACAACAGGAACTAAACCTGGACAACATGAACTACACCTGGACCACAGGAACTAAAACTGGACAATAGGAACTACACCTGGATCACAGGAACTACACCTGGATCACAGGAACTACACCTGGACCACATGAACTACACCTGGATAACAGGAACCACACCTGGCACATTGTGTAACTGGCTGCTAGACTTCCTGACTGGGAGACCACAGGCAGTACGGGTCAGCAGTAACACATCCAGCACCATCACACTGAATACAGGGGCCCCCTAAGGATGCGTGCTGAGCCTCCTTCTATTCACGTAGTGCTGAACACCATGGTACACCATCATACAGCTCCAACTACTTCATCAAGTTTGCGGACGATACGACAGTGGTGGGTCTCATCAACAACAGTGGTAAGACAGACTACAGGAACGAGGTGAGCCACCTGGCCTTGTGGTGCGGACACAACAATCTCTCTCAACGTGGAGAAGACAATGGAGATTGTTGTGGACTGCAGGGAGATGCATGACGAGCATGCTCCTCTGACCATCAAGGGTACTACTGTGGAGAGAGTGAGTAGCATCAAGTTCCTGGGAGTGCACGTCTCAGAGAACCTGTCCTGGAGCAGGAACACTGCATCACTGGCGAAAAATGCTCACCAGCGCCTCTACTTTCTCCACAAGCTGAAAAGAGCTGGATCTCCAACCTCCATCGTGCACCTTTGACAGGGGTGCCATCGAGAGCGTTCTGACCAGCTGCATCACGGTGTGGTTCGATACATGTACTGTATCCTGCCGCAAGGCCTTCCAGTGTATTGTGAGAGCAGCCGAGAAGATTGTCGCACCTCCTTCCCCTCACTACATGACTTACACAGTACCTGCCTCACTCGAAAAGCCCTCTGCATGGCAGGTGATCCTTCACACCCACTACACAGCTGCTTCGGCCTGCTGCCATCAGGGAGGAGACTACGGTGTCTCTGGGCTCGAACCAGCAGACTGAGAGACAGCTCTGTTCATCAGGCAGTCACGATGCTAAACTCTCGGCCTGCTCTGTCTTCCCTCCCTCTTGTACCGCCTTAACACCCAAAATTTTCACACATTACCACAAAAAAAATTAACACTGAACTCTGAATCATTAACAACTGGTTATACACACAACACACGTTCATGTACTCATTCAATTTACACTACTGTTTATATTTTTTCTAGCCTTACTGTATTGTACATGTCACTTTACTTTATATCAATATCAAGGACTTCATACATATACTTTGCACATTCACTTCATATGTTGCTTTGTCACTTTACTACAAATGTCAATGTCAGGACCTTCATACTTATAGATTTACTTTTTATGCTTTTTATACTGCCATACTTACAATTTAGGATAGTATCATAATTTTATTTAGGGATGCACCAATCCACATTTTCTTGCTTCCGATCCGATCCTTAAAACTGGGTATCGCCCGATACCAATCCAGTTCCTATATCCTCATTATCATTGATTTTATATGAGGCTGTAATAATCTCCTCTCAGGTACAATGTGTACACATATATGCATGCATGTCCAAAAAGGCAACTTGAGGTAAGTTTTATTAATGTTGGATAAGTTTCAAAGTTATGATTAAATTCTGCTAACACAAAACGGTTTTTTTTTTTATTCCTAGCTTTAAAGTGGATATTAAAGTGATTAATTTAAGTGATTGTTTGTTTAAAGTTATTTTATATATTCTTTTAAATAATGGGGTGATATAAGATGTTTTTCTTCTTTCTGCACTCTTTTCATTCAATGTTTTCTTTTTGATGAATTTGTTTTATTTTGTCTCTTTTAAATGAATGAATAAATTAATTAAATAAAATATTAAATAGCTTTACATCTGCTAAGTTCATGGCATAAACCAACACAGACATGTTCCTGTTTTTAGTATTTTACATTGCTTTATAATGTAGCTGTTTTGTTTAATACAGTTTTCTTGTAATTTTTAATTAATATGCTTTTTTATAATTGTCTACTGTTGTACTGATAAATATCTCCTGGAGGGTAAACTATATCTTGGACTGCGGTCAAGTTAGTTTTACGTTGGACATTAGAGCTCTGTGGCTTCAGCGGGACGCCACTCTCGCTGAACCGAAACCAAGGCATCCCGACACGGCCAGCGGCGTCTCGGTGGAGGGGCAGGCGGAGAGCAGCTGCCCGAAATCAGAGCGCCCATCCCGGATTGAACAAGAAAAACACACAGCTGAGACCACGGAGCTCGAATGTCCAACGTAAAATTAACTTGACCGTGGTTTAATGTGGCGCTATGGCTCAGCAAACATTGAACGTTGCTGTCTTACAGTGTTAAGTGTAAAATACTTCCGCACAGCAAACATGTTACGATGAAATGTTGGCTAGATGTTAGCTACGATGCAACTCACTCAATCCTCACGCTGTAGCTGGCTGCAAACTATGAAATGGATTTCCTGAATGTGAGGCGGGTCTTATTACTCTGGGTTCATGAAACACGCCTCAGTTCAAGAAATCCATTCCATAGCTTGAAGCCAACGTGCATCATGGATTGGAAAATATCGGCAGGTTGAATTGAAAATCTGATACGTAAATTAGGCTGGTATCGGAGGCCGATACCGATACCGGATCGGCCCCATCCCTGCTTTTATTATTTAATTTTATGCTAATTTTTGTTAAATGTTTAATGTTTAATGGTTATTGTTGCACCAGGGGTCTGAGAGTAATGAAATTTAAATCCTGTGTATGTCCTGTATATATTGCAGTTTTGACAATAAAGTTTACTTTGACTTTGACCTTTGCCCACAGGAACCACACCAGGACCACAGGAACCACGCCTGGATCAGCCATTGTGTGTCTTGTCTGTGTTGCTTTCCTGTCCCCTCTTTCTCCAGCCAGTTCAGGCAGATGTTTGCCCACCCTGAGCCTGGTTCTGCTGGAGGATTTTCTCATTAAAAGGGAGTTTTTCCTTCCTACTGTCACCATCTGCGCTAATAATAATAATAATAATAATAATACTTTATTTATAGAGCCCTTTAAAACAACCACAGCTGCAACAAAGTGCTGTACATAAAATCAAGAACATTTAAACACATAAAAATAAAACAGTTGTTAAAACATTAAGATCAATAAAAACAATAAAAACAGTGCAGAACAAAATCAGTCTGTGCTAAAAGCCAGTGAGTAAAAATGTGTTTTTAAAAGAGTTTTAAAACTGGACAGTGATAATAGGAGACTGCAACGAAATGATTCAATGCAACTCACTTCCTCAGATAGATAACATTTTATAATGTATGCAGTTGTTTTGTACATTGCCCTGAGACAGCATTTGTTCTGAGTTGGCATTACAATCATTCAACCTATATTTATACAGATAAATCACATAAGCCCCTTTCATAAAACAGCTTGGAATGAATGCGTGTTCAGTCCTCCAACGAGCATTCAGAAAAAACACGAACCTGCATTGCCGGGTTAATTTTACTCGCCTCTGATCCGCCGTTGATCCGCGAGCAGAGGTAGTATTAAGCTCGGATCTGTCGACTTGTGAAAGGTGTCAGGCTGCTGCGGCTTCAAACTGATTTGAATAATGACGTACTCTCCCGGCGCCCACTGTCGCGCTCTATTTAAATGTGTAAACAAGAACATGACATTTGTATTTCGCTTGCGCATCACTCGCTATTCTTCGCCAAATCTTTTTATTTTTTTATTGATCATCACGGAAATGGCTAATTGGGGTGATGCCGAGACCTGTGTACTCCTGTCTCTGCGCGCAGAGGAGGAAATTAATAAGGGACTTACCGGTATTCATTCATTCATTCATTCAACCTTTATTTATACAGGCTAGCCTCGTTGAGTCACGGGGACTCATTTACAAGAGGGACCTGTCTCACTCACACCAAACAACCATCCACTCTCACACTCACACCTAGGGTCAATTTAGAGTCACCAATCAGCCTAACAAGCATGTTTTTTGGTCTGTGGGAGGAAACCGGAGTACCCGGAGGAAACCCACGCATGCACGGGGAGAACATGCAAACTCCACCCAGAAAGGCCCCGGACCGGGATTTGAACCGGCAACCTTCTATATATAGTATAGTGGTATAGTGAAGGATGGGGCCCTTTTGGAGCGGATTGATGCGAGAGAGGAAAAAAAAGCATTCGGATAAGCACAACGATGTTCGCTAGCGTCGCCATGTTTGTTTACAGACACCTCTGCGGTCCCACGTTAAACACGCAGGCACCACGTCCTCTGAGCTGCAGATTTTCACCACGCCTCTTTTCAACCCGCGCTGCCAATCGTTTTGTGAATGCTCCATTGAGGGCAGGCCGTGGCCGGATTCAACTTTGTTTTATGAATGACCCAATGGGGATTAAAGTCGGATTGGTCTGTGCGGGAATTGCGCAGATCTGACTTATGAAAGGGGTTATAGAGTCTTAAAGACTCTTACAATGAGACTTGTTCAGACAGACAATAAAATGGAGAAAGTGACAACATGAGTTTTGGAAGCAAAAAATTCCTAACAGACTCTCAATTTTTGGCCAAAGATAAATAGCCCGAAAATGAAAGAAAAAAAAACTTGCACACAAGCACGACAATCCGCAGGGGAGGGGGGACGCAAGGGCGGTGAGCTTGTCCAAGGACACTCACAGAGACACTGTAAGAGTTCCGATGAGAGTTGTATAATCGCTCAATTCCCTCTGGAGAGATCCGTAAACACTCTCGGGGTGCGTCAGATAGAATCCAAAGAGACCTGAAATGATAACAGTGTAGTGATACACCTTGGTCTCTGAAAACTCTCAAACTGAACACCTCGTTTCTCTGAAACTGTCCGTGAGACACCTTTTCTTAGAAAACCTTCAAGGGAAGAGTGGGCACTGTTTATTCCGTTAATTTGAATCAAAGACACAAACTAAATCACCAAGAGACTTTTTAATATGTTCTAATTCAAATATATCAAAAAGAATAACCTTGTGTTTACTGCATGATCGTTGTTATTGTTCAATATTTTGATAATCAAAGACTCTGTCCAAGCCAAGGACATGTCAAATTGGACGTTCAGTATTTGTTTAGAAGTTTAAGACAGTTAATCAAGTTTAATCATTAAACTGGCGCCTGTATTCTGTTCCCTTCTAAAACAACCTTCTCTCCCTCTTTCTAAACAACCTAAACTCTCCTTGAGTTAGAATAAACTCTCTGGCTTCAACTTAAACCACTCCTACTTCCTGGATGGCTAGCCAATAGGAAAGAGTGAGTTCACACTTCCGTGAATCTTTCTGTTCTGAGTTGAGTTGAGGAGTCATTCGTCACACTCAGCCTTTTAAGCTGTCGGACATTGGCCAAGCGCCAAAGGCCTTGTCCTATGCTAAGGATTCTACAGCATGCTTGCTGTAAAATCTTAACCGAGCTTCAAAGCTTAAACCTTTGAATAAAAATTCCCTTTGAGGAATATTTTATCTTGAAAACCAAACCGGAACAAGAGCCGCTACCTCGGTCCAACTTGAAACGGACGCTGGGACGCTGTAAGGGAACACGCAGGGAGACCTGTTTGGACGTAGCTGGACAGATGATCCAGTGTACGTTTAATGCTAGCCCTTTTACCGGAGCCGAGACGGACGTTTTCGCAAGGTAAAAAGTCGATGTTACCCACGTGGACTGGCGTTTAGCTGGTGTTGCAGAAGAGCTGCCATGTTTCTGGTTAAACTTGTTTCAAGATAACTCCCTCCTCTTCCTTCCTCCTTCCTATTAACTATCCTCGTTATCTTGCCAGTAACTAAGTTAAAAATGCCTTCAGATACAAGTTAATTACCATCTAATAACTTTATTCTGTTGTTCCTAGAAATTACGGACGCGTGATCTCATCTGTGCTGAAATTTAAATTACAGGAATCTGATCAATCAATCAGTGTACATGTTATGATGTAATTTTATGATTTGTTAAATAAATGGGTGTATCTCCTGATGGGACAATTATAATTAAAGTTTCATGGTCACTTACATCTTATCTGGTCACACAATTTGTTTAATCCAAAAAAGAAGAGAATCCATGATTAATTACGTAAGTTGGTAACAGGTAACTCTGTCTACATTCTTACATCTGGTGGACCGTACGGTTCAGTAAATCTGACCGTACCTGTACCCCTACAACAGTATGTTTATTCAACTGGGCCCTTCTGATAGGTCCATACATCATTGGTGGTAGAGGGAAAGGTGCAGAGCATCAGGTTTACATAGCATCCAGGTGGATTAAGTTAAGGTGGCCTGTCAAGGCCAGCCAGGGAGCCACATTCAAATAAACACATTTGTTTTGCTCCTCCCTGGGCTGCCAACTTACCGTGGTGGAGGGGTTTGAGTGTCCCAATGATCCTAAAAACTATGCTGTCAGGGATTTCATGCCCCTAGTAGGGTCACCCAAGGCAGACAGGTCCTAAGTGAGAGACCAGACAAAGTGCAGCCCAAAGACCCCAATGATAACCTTTCTCGACTGCAGAGTGCGACAGGCGTAAGCCTGTGTACAGCACCTGTACAAGTGGACGCGGACATTTCTACCTTTCTTTGAACTTTTCTACCTTTCTTGAACGCAGAGTGCGGCAGGCGCAAGCCTGTGTACAGCACCTGTGTGGACATTTCTACCTTTCTTTGAACCTTTCTACCTTTCTGTGATTAAGTTTTGTGTTTTAATTAGTTAGTTTTAGAGCAACTGTCTTTTCTGACTGCGTTGTGGATCTGCAAACATTATAAGTTGCCGGTCAAAGCAGATGACCGCTTGTCCTGAGCCTGGGTCTGCTAAAGGTTTCTTCCTTCTAAAAGGGAGTTTTTCCTTTCCACTGATGCCATTGTGCTTGCTCAGGATGGGAGATCGTGGCGAAGCCAAGATTTGACTTGTTTGCTGGAGTCATTAGATAGTAAACTTTACTAGTCTAACCGGAATTTTAATATTAGTAGGGGCTGCTAGCTCCCGCTAGCTTCAACACGAATTTAGCTTCGAGTATCACGTAGCTGCACTTATTGTTCGCTTACCTGCTGCCTCTCTCAACTTCCTGTGTCCTCTGGACTGTTCTGGACTCTCTCCTGTACTCCTTCAAGGTAATGCTCGTTCGAGTTACATCTCTCTGCTTCTTGTATATCTTTCTCGGAGCCGTGGGCCTGCTGCTAGCGGCTAGCTCTGTGTTAGCCTCCTCCGGCTCGTGGATGTTGACCTATTCCGCTTCGCAGTTGTTTGAACTTAACAACTGCTCCATTCCTCCTTCTATTTCCACCATCAAACAACTGGGACTTCTGCGTAGACCTCGTTACATCCATAGAAGCTCTCGAAAGAAAACTGTTTTTTCTCAAGCGAACTCTGATTCGATTAGTGCTGTCTGGACTGAGAGACGTGTCGCACCTCGATGGCGTCATCAGAACGCTGCGTCTGTAGGCCTTTGTAGTCCTCTGCGCACGAAGTGGCGAGGAAAACGTGGAGTGGACTTCAGTCTGCTTAAACCGGTTCAAAAAGCTCCTATTCCAACTGGTATTAAATTAGAACTTTTCAATGTGCAGTCACTATCCAACAAGTCATGTTTAATTCATGATCACATTCTGGAGAAGGACTTGGACCTCATGTGTCTTACAGAGACGTGGCACCAACCAAACGTGTTCAGTTCTCTGAATGAAGCTTGTCCCTCTGGATACAGTTATCTGCAGAGAGCCCGCAGCACTGGCCGCGGTGGTGGTCTGGCTGTAATTTATCGCAGTAATTTAAAATTGTCTCATCTGTCTTCTCAGGACTTTTCCTCTTTTGAATGTCTGGCTTTCAGCTTCAAAGCCCCACTCCTGATGAATGTTATATTAATTTATAGACCTCCCAAACCGCATGTTTCATTTAACTCAGAGATGCATGACCTTCTCACTTTTTTCTGCACCTCCCCTGTGAAGACTATTTTTCTTGGCGACTTGAATATCCACGTGGACAATTCTTCTTCACCCCTGGCAACAGATTTTAAGTCTCTTCTGGACTCTCTTAATCTCACTCAACATGTTGACGCCCCTACGCACAGCAGGGGGCATACTCTGGATTTGGTGATTACAGACACTGTACTCATCAATAACTTATCTGTATATGACCTGGGTGTCTCAGACCATAGGGTCATCTCCCTGGAAGTGCCTTCATCTTCGCCTGCTTCAAATCCAAAACGACCCATCCAGTTCCGTGACCTTAAAAACATTTCCCCTGATGTTCTGTCTGCTGATCTTCACACCCTGACCGCTGTCAATCATCCTTCTGCAGATGACTCTGTGGATTACTACAACCAATCTCTTCGGGAGCTCCTGGACCTACACGCCCCCTTAAAGACAAGACTGGTGTCTTTCTCGCGCTCAGCTCCTTGGTACACTGATGAGCTGCGCAAGATGAAGGCAACTGGCCGTGCTATTGAGAGACGTGTAAAATCATCTGGTCTGTCTGTGCATAAGCAGGCATATAAAGAACATCAAAAAGCATACGCCTATTCTCTTAAAGAAGCACGCTCCAAATATTATTCTAACATCATCAACACCTGCCCTGGAAACTCTAAACAGCTCTTCTCCACAATCACTCGTCTGCTTAATCCCATTAAGCAAACTCTTGAGGACTCTGCTCAAAAATGTGACCTGTTTCTTTCATCTTTTAAAACCAAAGTTGACACTATCAGATCTCAGCTCCACAACCTCCCCGTTCTCAGTGTGCCACCCACCCGTCTGCATTCTGGGACCCTAAACAGCTTTGACGAAGTTGTTCAGAGTGAGGTGGAGGCCATCATCAAGAAAATGAAGCCTTCATCCTGCGCCCTGGATCCTTTCCCCTCTTCTCTCATAAAAACCAATCATTCTGCAATAGGCCCACTTATCACTCAAATAATAAATCAGTCTCTACAATCTGGTCATGTTCCACTGCCTCTAAAAACCGCCATCATTAGGCCTCTTCTGAAAAAATCTAATTTGGATCCCGACATTTTTTCTAATTACCGCCCAATTTCACACCTCCCTTTTCTGTCTAAAGTGCTGGAAAAAGCTGTTGCTGCTCAGCTGCAGGACCACCTACAACAACACTCCCTGTATGAGAAGTTCCAGTCTGGATTCAGGGCAGCTCACAGTACAGAGACTGCATTGCTGAGGGTTACCAATGATGTCCTCTTGGCTGCTGACACTGGCTCTCCCTCCATCCTTGTCCTCCTTGACCTCACTGCAGCCTTCGACACTGTGGACCATAATATCCTCCTCCACCGTCTTCATGTGGAGGTCGGTCTCTGCGACACAGTCCTGGACTGGTTCAAATCTTTCCTCTCCAATAGGCTGGAATGTGTTAGTCTTGGCAACGCCACGTCCCAGACAGTTTGTGTCTCCTGTGGTGTCCCTCAGGGGTCGGTTCTGGGGCCCCTGCTGTTTTCCCTTTACATGCTGCCTTTAGGTCAAATTATTAATCAGTTCAACATTTCTTTTCACTGTTATGCCGACGATACACAGCTTTACATCAGGACTGGAGCATCCTCATCTTCCACCTTGTCATCTCCATCTTCACTCACTGCCCTCTCTGCCTGCCTGGAGGCAATTAGGGCATGGATGAATCAGAACTTTCTTCAATTAAACTGCTCCAAGACTGAGGCCATACTGATTGGCACCCCTCACCAGGTACAAACATCTCCTATAACAAGACTTTCCTTTTCTGGACAAGACATCCCCCTCTCCACCTCTGTTACTAATCTTGGAATAAAAATGGACTCCAATCTTACATTTGAAAATCACATTA
Organism: Garcialebias charrua; assembly: GCA_038048925.1. Taxonomy (NCBI): domain Eukaryota; kingdom Metazoa; phylum Chordata; class Actinopteri; order Cyprinodontiformes; family Rivulidae; genus Garcialebias; species Garcialebias charrua. The sequence goes on from JBBPBX010071976.1 coordinate 17,418, forward strand.
AGCATCTGTTTAAAACTTGCTTCTTCCATCTTCGAAACATCTCCAGACTTCGCCCATCCCTAACTTTTTCCGATGCTGAGAAGCTCGTCCATGCTTTTGTCTCCTCCAGGCTCGACTACTGCAACTCCCTGTTTATTGGAATCCCTGGCAAAAACCTTCAGAAACTTCAATATATTCAAAACAGTGCAGCAAGGATCTTGTTGAGAGTTCGTAAATTTGAACATATTACGCCAATTCTCCATAACCTTCATTGGCTTCCTGTTGCCTACAGAATTCAGTACAAAACTGCTCTCATTACACATCAATGCTTACACGGAACTTCACCAGATTATCTGAAGGATATTCTCATTCCATACTCATCCACCCGTTCGCTGCGGTCACAGAACAGCAATCTCCTTCACATTCCGAGAACCAAATTAAGGACCATGGGAGACCGGGCTTTCAGTGTGGCTGCCCCCCGCCTGTGGAACTCTCTTCCTGACTGTCTAAGAGCCCCACAGTCTGTGGTTGACTTTAAGAGCGACTTGAAGACCTTTCTTTTCGACCGAGCATACTCTACCTCCTCATGATTCTACTTTTGATCTTAGCTGATATTGTTATTGATTTTAAATGTTTTATTATTTGTTTTATTGTCTGTTTTATTGTCATTTAATTCTGTTGCTCCTTGTAGCACTTTGAGATTTTCATTAATGAAAAGTGCGTTATAAATTGAATTCATTATTATTATTATTATTATTATATATTATGTATATATATATATATA
>JBBPBX010071978.1:0-18180 GCA_038048925.1 Garcialebias charrua
GGAGCTCGGCCGGGCACAGCCCGAAGAGGAGACGTGGGTCCCCCTTCCCATAGGCTCACCACCTGTGGGAGGGGCCAAAGGGGTCGGGTGCATTGTGGAATGGGTGGTGGCCGAGGGCGGGGACCCTGGCGGTCTGATCCTCGGCTACAGAAGCTGGCCATTGGGACATGGAATGTCACCTCTCTGGTGGGGAAGGAGCCTGAGCTAGTGTGTGAGGTTGAGAGGTTCCGGCTAGAAATAGTCGGACTCACCTCAACGCATGGCTCTGGCTCTGGAACCAGTTTCCTTGAGAGGGGTTGGACACTCTTCCACTCTGGAGTTGCCCCTGGTGAGAGGCGCCGAGCAGGAGTGGGCATACTTGTTGCCCCCCATCTTGGTGCCTGTACGTTGGGGTTCACCCCGGTGAACGAGAGGGTAGCCTCCCTTCGCCTACGTGTGGGGGGACGGGCTCTGACTGTTGTTTGTGCCTATGCGCCGAACGGCAGCGCAGATTACCCACCCTTTTTGGAGTCCTTGGAGGGGGTATTGGAGGGTGCGCCTCCTGGGGACTCCCTTGTTCTGCTGGGGGACTTCAACGCTCACGTGGGCAATGACAGTGAGACCTGGAGGGGTGTGGTTGGGAGGAACGGCCCCCCTGATCTGAACCCGAGTGGTGTTCTGTTGTTGGACTTCTGTGCTCGTCATGGATTGTCCATAACGAACACCATGTTCAGGCATAAGGGTGTCCATATGTGCTCTTGGCACCAGGACACCCTAGGTCGTAGTTCAATGATCGACTTTGTTGTCGTCTCATCTGATCTGCGGCCGCATGTCCTGGACACTCGGGTGAAGAGAGGGGCGGAGCTGTCAACTGACCACTACCTGGTGGTGAGTTGGCTCCGATGGTGGGGGAGGATGCCGGTCAGACCTGGCAGACCCAAACGTATTGTGAGGGTCTGCTGGGAACGTCTGGCAGAGTCTCCCGTAAGACGGAGCTTTAACTCCCACCTCCGGGAGAGCTTTGAACACGTTCCGAGGGAGGCGGGGGACATTGAGCCCGAGTGGGCCATGTTTCGCGCCTCTATTGTCGAGGCAGCTTATCGGAGTTGTGGCCGCAAGGTTGTTGGTGCCTGTCGTGGTGGCAACCCTCGAACCCGGTGGTGGACACCGGCGGTGAGGGATGCTGTCAAGCTGAAGAAGGAGTCCTATTGGGCCTTTTTGGCCTGTGGGACCCCGGAAGCAGCAGATAGGTACCGGCAGTCCAAGCGGCATGCGGCTCGGGTGGTTGCTGAGGCAAAAACTCGGGCGTGGGAGGAGTTCGGAGAGGCCATGGAGAATGACTTCCGTACGGCTTCGAGGCGATTCTGGTCCACCATCCGGCGTCTCAGGGGGGGAAAGCGGTACGCGACCAACACCATTTATGGTGGGGATGGCGTGCTGTTGACCTCAACTCGGGATGTTGTGAGTCGGTGGGCGGAATACTTCGAAGACCTCCTCAATCCTACTGGCACGTCTTCCACTGAGGAAGCGGAGCCTGGGGACTTTGGATCGGGCTCTCCAATCTCTGGTGCTGAGGTCGCCGAGGTGGTTAAAAAGCTCCGCGGTGGCAAGGCTCCGGGGGTGGATGAGATTCGTCCTGAGTTCCTTAGGGCTCTGGATGTTGTGGGGTTGTGTTGGCTTACGCGACTCTGCAATATCGCGTGGACATCGGGGGCAGTTCCCTTGGATTGGCAGACTGGGGTGGTGGTTCCCCTATTCAAAAAGGGGGACCGTAGGGTGTGTTCCAACTATAGAGGGATCACACTCTTAAGCCTCCCTGGTAAGGTCTATTCAGGGGTTCTGGAGAGGAGGGTCCGTCGGATAGTCGAACCTCGGATTCAGGAGGAGCAGTGTGGTTTTCGTCCTGGTCGTGGAACACTAGACCAGCTCTACACCCTCAACAGGGTCCTGGAGGGTGCGTGGGAGTTTGCCCAACCAGTTTACATGTGCTTTGTAGACTTGGAAAAGGCATTCGACCGCGTCCCTCGGGGGGTTCTGTGGCGGGTACTCCGGGAGTATGGGGTACCAGGCCCATTGATATGGGCTGTTAGGTCCCTGTACGACCGGTGTCAGAGCTTGGTCCGCATTGCCGGCAGTAAGTCAGGCTCGTTTCCGGTGAGAGTTGGACTCCGCCAAGGTTGCCCTTTGTCACCGATTCTGTTTATAACTTTTATGGACAGAATTTCTAGGCGCAGCCAAGGTGTTGAGAGGATCCGTTTTGGTGGCCTTAGAATCGCTTCTCTGTTTTTTGCAGATGATGTGGTCCTATTGGCTTCATCAGCTCGTGATCTACAGCTTTCGCTGGAGCGGTTTGCAGCTGAATGTGATGCGGCCGGGATGAGGATCAGTTCCTCCAAATCCGAGGCCATGGTCTTGAGCCGGAAAAGGGTAGCGTGCCCTCTCCGGGTCGGGGAGGAGGTCCTTACCCAAGTGGAGGAGTTTAAGTATCTCGGGATCTTGTTCACGAATGAGGGAAAACTGGAGCGTGAGATCGATAGGCGGATAGGTGCAGCGTCCGCAGTGAAGCGGGCGCTGTACCGGTCTGTCGTGGTGAAGAGAGAGCTGAGTCAAAAGGCAAAGCTCTCAATTTACCGATCGATCTACGTTCCCACCCTCATCTATGGTCATGAGCTTTGGGTTATGACCGAAAGAACAAGATCTCGGATACAAGCGGCTGAAATGAGTTTTCTCCGCAGGGTGGCTGGACTCTCCCTTAGAGATAGGGTGAGAAGCTCAGTCATCCGGGAGGGACTCGGAGTAGAGCCGCTGCTTCTCCACATCGAGAGGAGCCAGTTGAGGTGGCTCGGGCATCTGGTTAGGATGCCTCCTGGACGCCTCCCTGGTGAGGTGTTCCGGGCATGTCCCACCGGGAGGAGACCCAGAGGAAGACCCAGGATACGCTGGAGGGACTATGTTTCTCGGCTGGCCTGGGAACGCCTTGGGATTCCCCCAGAGGAGCTGCTCCAAGTGGCTGGGGAGAGGGAAGTCTGGGCCTCCCTACTTAGGCTGCTACCCCCGCGACCCGACCCCGGATAAGCGGAAGAAAATGGATGGATGGATGGATGAAATTACCGCCAGACCACCACCGCGGCCAGTGTTGCGGGCTCTCTGCAGATAACTGTATCCAGAGGGACACGCCTCATTCAGAGAACTGAACACCTCTGGTTGGTGCCACGTCTCTGTAAGACACATGAGGTCCAAGTTCTTCTCCAGAATGTGATCATGAATTAAACATGACTTGTTGGATAGTGACTGCACATTGAAAAGTTCTAATTTAATACCAGTTGGAATAGGAGCTTTTTGAACCGGTTTAAGCAGACTGAAGTCCACTCCACGTTTTCCTCGCCACTTCGTGCGCAGTGGACTACAAAGGCCTACAGACGCAGCGTTCTGATGACGCCATCGAGGTGCGACACGTCTTTCGGCCCAGGCAGCACTAATCAAATCCGAGTTCGCTTGAGAATAAACTTCTTTCTTTTGAGAGCTTCTATGGATGTAACGAGGTCTACACAGAAGTCCCAGCTGTTTGATGGTGGAAATAGAAAGAGGAATGGAGCAGTTGTTAAGTTCAAACAACTGCGAAGCGGAATAGGTCGACATCCACAAGCCGGTGGAGGCTAGCACAGAGCTAGCCGCTAGCAGCAGGCCCACGGTTCCGAAAAAGATATACAAGAAGCAGAGAGATGTAACTCGAACGAGCATTACCTTGAAGGAGTACAGGAGAGAGTCCAGAACAGTCCAAAGGACACAGGAAGTTGAGAGAGGCAGCAGGTAAGCGAACAATAAGTGCAGCTACGTGGTTCTCGAAGCTAAATTCGTGTTGAAGCTAGCGGGAGCTAGCAGCTCCTACTATTAAAATTCCGGTTAGACTAGTAAAGTTTTCTATCTAATGAATCCAGCAAACAAGTCAAATCTTGGCTTCGCCACGATCTCCCATCCTGAGCAAGCACAATGGCATCAGTGGAAAGGAAAAACTCCCTTTTAGAAGGAAGAAACCTCTAGCAGAACCAGGCTCAGGACAAGCGGTCATCTGCTTTGACCGGCAACTTATAATGTTTGCAGATCCACAACGCAGTCAGAAAAGACAGTTGCTCTAAAACTAACTAAAACACAAAACTTAATCACAGAAAGGTAGAAAGGTTCAAAGAAAGGTAGAAATGTCCACACAGGAGCTGTACACAGGCTCAACGCCTGCCGCACTCTGCGTTCAAGAAAGGCAGAAAGGTTCAAAGAAAGGTAGAAATGTCCACACAGGTGCTGTACACAGGCTCAACGCCTGTCGCACTCTGCGTTCAAGAAAGGTAGAAAGGTTCAAAGAAAGGTAGAAATGTCCAACAAGGCTCGGTGAAAAAAAAAAACAGCAGAAAGTAATAAAAAAGGCTTCAAAAAGCAAAAAGTACGAGGAGCAGCGGCAGCCAAGGTGTGCCCGCGTCCACTTCCTCCACAGGAACATTTAAGGGCAATTTGTCATCAAGCTTGGCTCAAATAAAAAAAGTATTAAAACAATGATTGCCATTAAAAAAAGCTTGTCATCCAAAAGTCAAGTAAAAGCAGGAAATAAAAGTGCTTGACAACGTTATAAATTGTTTAAATTCATTCATTCATTCAACCTAATAATTCCTAAATAAGGAATACAAAAACAGCAACATTCAATAATTTGTGTATCCTTGTGAAAAACTGGACACAGTAAAATTAGACACAGTCTTCTAAATCTTCAACTTGAAAAGGAGCAGATAAAATGTGATAAAGGTAAGATTTAGCATGTTTTATGTGAATGTACAGTCCATGTTGGTGGTAAATTCAATCAACTGAAGCAATAAATTCCTGAAAATGTATGATGCTAAATATTTTGTGATGTTGCTGTTAAGGAAGAACTACATGTTATTTTACCTCAAAATTCTAGTTTTCTCCTCTGTGCAGAAAGGGATTGTGGTAGATGTGGGTTCATGAAGGCACTAATGCATAGCTCTGTGAGCAGGAAATCTTTTTTGGTCAATTGAGCACACACGTTTCAACTTACTGCTTTAATTGACTATACCCTGATGCATGCTCAATAATCCAGGTAGAAAAATCTAAAAAAGCTAAGTCTGGTCCTCTGGACATTCAAAAAACAAAACAAAAAAAAGTGGAAACGTTTTGTCTTTCATCCGAAAGACTTCCTCAGTCTAAGATGCTGTATTCAGATCAGTCTTATAAATAGCACCCTCTCAACCAGTTTGCTGATGACAGCCTGAAACCAGTTGCTCACATGATCAAGGAGGACCATCAGCCTATTGTTTGCACCCTGATGGTTGTTTTCTATTCACAGAGGGCTGAGTGATACCAGCAATAACAGCATTGTAAGAGGGAGACAGTTGAACCCGGAGGCCTCCACCTCTGTTTAATGATGGACGGTTTCTTTTCACAAAGATGGCCTCCTTTACTCCTCTTTCAAACCATCATTCCTCTCTATCAAGGATGTGAACATCTTCATCCCTGCAAGAGTGACCTCTGACCTGGAGATGAGTGTAGACTGCAGAGTCCTGACCTGATGATGTAGATCTTCTGTGCTAGGCCATCTTTGGCCAGTGGCTGTTTAGTTTCCCAGATATAAGACTGATCACAGCCCTCCTGACACTGAACAGCATACACAACTCTGGTTGTGCCAGGGGACTGGATCTTTGGGATGAACCAGTCTTTGCCGCAATGTATTTTGAGGTTTAAAAGCCACTGGGACGTTGACGTACGTGCACAAAATCAGAACATGTTGTTTGTGGACTTGAGACAAATCCATCTGCGTCCGCCCCATCTTTCTACGTGCCTCGGAAGCCGAGATCTGACCTTAAGGAGCTTGTTCGCAATTACCGTATTTTCTAGTCTATAAGGACTTCTACTCGGTTTTCTTCAGGATTAAGCCAACTACTTAAAATTCACAGGGCATGTTAAGTATGACCACCTGAAGGTGTGTACACAGTTTCGTGTCCGTGCGTTGACCACAGCGCACACAGCAGCCACATAAATATCACATGTTAAGTCAATGGAGGCCGTGAATTAGAAAACTCTACGGCACGCCGAGTGTCATGGCAAGCACTTACAGAAATGAGAGAGAGCTCGTTGGACTCGCATTAATTGGAGCTTTACGTCGGTATCAAGATAATCCTTGTAGATGGATCCTAAGAGAAGCTGTGAGGCAAAAGGCACTCGTCACACCTCCCAGGGAAGGCCTCAAAAGTTTCAAAAATAAAAAAATCTTAATTCCCTTTAGGAATAAGCCATCCCCTCCAAACTCGGTACAGGTGTAGAGCAAGTACTAAGGAAGAGTTATGCAGAATTTCATGCACGTACGTGCGCGTGCACGCGCGAAGGAGGCCCCACAAGTTTAACGCTTTTGTGCGTTTTACGGGTCGCAGGAAAGAGGCACAGACATGGGAGGGGTCTCTCTGAATTGCCCTTGAGCAGACCTTTGCAATGGTATAAAGCACATGTTTGTACAATCTTTCTACGCGAAGCTGTGACCCAATTTGTAATCATATTTTCTCTATACTGTAATAACGCCTCATGCAAAATTCCGAGACCTAATGATAAAAAAACTTCATATCTTCCGTTAGGATAAAGTTATCTTCTTCAAACTTAATACAGTTATAGAACAAGTATCAAGGAAGAGTTATGCAGAATTTCGTGCAGGTACGTGCACGTGCACGCGCGTAGGAGGCCCCGCGATTTTAAACACTTTTCGGGGTTTAGCGGGTCCCAGGAAGCATGCACAGTGGTGAGACAGGTCTCTCTGAATAGCCCTTGAGCAGTTCTTTCCAACGGTACCTTGGATGACTTTGTACGTCCTTCCTACGTGAAGCTGTGACCCAATTTGTACTCATTTTTTCTCTATGATGGGCTGATTCAAAATTCGGGCCCTAATGATTAAAAAAAGCCATATCTTCCTTTAGGAATAAGCCATCTACTCCAATCTTGGTACAGATGTAGAGCAAGTATTAAGAAAGAGTTATGCAAAATTTCGTGCACGTACGTGCATGTGCATGCGCGCAGGAGGCCCCGAGAGTTTAACAACTTTTTGGGGATTAGCGGGTCCCAAGAAGCACTCACAGACGTGGGAGGGGTCTCTCTGAATTGCCCTCGAGCAAACCTTTCAAATGGTATGAATCCCATGTTTGTACATCCTTCCTGCGCGAAGCTGTGGGCCAAAACGCTCTTTTCAACCTGTAACTAAGGCCTCCGAAGGCCGTAGTTTATAAATGTTTATTACTTCCTCCAGAAACAACCAAACTACTTCAAATTCTCAGGGTCTCTTCATCTTGGAGTACTTCTGTAACCCTGAAAATTGTGTGTCCCTAACTGCTTTCCTCTATGAATTACGGGCATTTATATATTGGTCTGACCTTTTGACCATTATAGGTTGGAGGGCCAGTTGAGGCACTTAGGAATGTTGCAAAGGGCTGAAACTCACAGGTCTTGATCAGCGTATCACCCTGACTGCATGCTGTGTGTTTGGGGTCAATTCACATTTTCCTTGACCTTTTGACCTTTTAACATCTGAATGTCATAGCTCCCCTTAGGAAGCTCGCAAAGGGCTGAATCTCACAGGTACTGATCAGCTGGACCCTCTGACAACACTCAGTGAGTTTGGTGTTGCTCGACCATTCACGCTATGAATTGTGGGTACCTGAAATTTGACCAAAATGGAGTTTCTGGTTCGCCGGCTAAACGGAGGCGTAGAGTCACGAAACTCGCAAGGTGTGGTCGGCATGAGGCCAGGACCTAGCACGTACATTTTTGTGTCTCTACACCTTTCACCCTAGGATTTATGGGTACTTGTATTTTGGACGAATCTGGGGTGAACCCCGCTTAGTTTAACACCCTAAACCGGGTCCGATCTGAGCGGGGTCGACGCCTACGCGTCCGTCTGAGGCCCGGCAACAACATATCCAAAAATGGTGAGTCTGGACCCAGTAGAAAAAAATGGCTCCCAGATACCTAATTTTTCATTCAGTGCTTCGTGGGTCTTAGCCCCTTAAGAGGATCTTTTGGGTGAGTTTTTATAACAATTTTTTTCTAAAAGCGCTGGGTCCGATATGACACCAGATTCTTATTTGGGGTCCCTCCAGCGTCTCACACTGCGATATTGGGGTCTCTACGCCCAACGGCTGGGGACATGTGGACAATTGTCCCCTGGTCCAACTAGGCACTCGTTAACCCCCTAAACGAGGTCGTTCGTGCACCAAACTCACAGGTCCTGTTCTCCGGAACCCTGGGACTAGAGGTGTCGTTTCTTTGCCCGAGCCCGACCCTACCCGAGCCCTACCCGACTTCGGGTAGGGTAGGGCCATATTTTTGCGTTTGATTGGCGGGCCGCGGGTCGGGCTCGGGCTTTGATGTGGGTTTTTTTAATCATACAGCACAAACAAAACTAAATAAAAATGCACACAATATAAAATTGTTTTAATCTGCTTGTAAAGAATATAAGGCAGTAAGTTTATTGATGAGGAAATAATTAATAGAGTGAATTTAGATGGTGAAAACCGCAGCGCGCAGCCACTAAATTGGCAACTCAGCCAGAGAGCAGGCGCGCGGCGCGCGCCTGACAGCGTCTCCCCCGACATGCTGGACTTTTTAGTGACATTTCTCGAACCATTTTACCGTGCACAGAGAGAACTGGAGGGTGACAAATATCCCACCAACCTGGTTTGTCTCTGGAATGAGAAACTGAAGCAACACTGCCAGTCCTCACACACAGACTCTCCGCAGCAGGTGTTTCTGCGCGACATGCAGAAGTGCTGGAGCGCAAAATTATTATCCACGACTTGCACAGAGTTGCATTATTTCTGTGGCCTAACTTTAACAAGCTCAAAATTATGTCACCAGCTGACGTGCGTCAGGTGCACGCTCACGTCCGCACACTGCTCTCATCTGCGGCGGAACAAGTTGCCGCATTCCTGACATTCCTGAAGCTTCAAAAGTCACTGCGAGCAGCGCGCTCACACCTCCTCCATCAAAACACAGAAGAACAACATCAAGTTCTTTTGCTGAGTGGGAGAACGCAGTAAAAGCTTAATAAATAAACGTAGTGTTTTTTTTTTGTTTGTTTGTTTTTTAATCGGGTAGGGTCGGGTCGGGCGGTGATTTCTAGGAAATCAGCGGGCTCCCTCGGGCTTGGGTAATTAAACTAAGGGCTCGGGTAGGGTAGGGCCGTGGATTTCCGGCCTGATGACAGCTCTACCTGGGACTACGTTCTGTGAGTTTCGTGTCCGATCTGCGTCGTTGCTAGGATTTATGGGTAATTGGTATTCTGCCAAATCGGGGTTTGCTTTACCCGCTAAACAAAGTCCTTTTGGCACCAAACTCACTGGTCCTGATCGGCACGACCCCCTGATCGTGTTCTGTGAGTTTTGTGTCCCTGATTCGTTCAGGCTAGGGTTTATGGGTAATGTAAAATTTGAATGGGTACAAATGATACATGAGGGGCATGGCCAAGTCTTTATTATGTGTAACGGCCCGTTCCCGTCTCGTGCCTTGTTATGCCCTCGCGATGGGCACAAAAGGTACATGGGGGGCACAACATAAAATTTCACGCTCCGTAACTCTTGATCGATTCGACCGATCGTCACGAAACTCGGAGGGTCTTGTCCACTCTTAAGCAGCTACAAGTATGCCGAAGAAGATTATTCTAGGTGGTTCTCAAGTCTACTTCCGGTTAGCAACGTAGCGAGCATTAGCGGACAGTTGCGTTTCGTTCAGAGTATCTGGGAGATGCTCGGTGTGAGTTTGGTGCAAATCCTCCATTGGAAAGTGCCTTAAAAAGGTCAAAAACTCTAAAGGTCAATTAGAGGTCACAGATGGGTGCCCCCGCCCCTAAAACATAGCCTCTCCAAATCTGGGACCAATCCCTGACATTTTGACCAAAAGTTGTATTTTATAATTTTTGACAGGTTGGTGGCTCTAAAGCGCCCAGTCGTGAACCATGCCCGTTCGGTTGACTCTGGGCCCGTTTCGGGGTTGGTGGCGCTAGAGAGCAAAAATGTGTTAGGCGTGCCCATTACGATCACTCTATGCCCATTCGTTGGTGCTGTACCATTGACAGGTTGGTGGCGCTATGGAGAACTATCCGTGCCCCTTATGGCTACTTAATGCCCAAAAATGTATTAGGCGTACCCATTAGGAACACTCTATGCCCATTCGTTGGTGTTGTACCACTGACAACAGGTTGGTGGCGCTATGGAGAACTATCCGTGCCCCTTATGGCACTTTGATGCCAATATTTTGTTTTTTTTAATCACTTCTGACAGGTTGGTGGCGCTAGAGAGCACTCCTGTACGAGGCGTTACCGTTCAGGGATGGTCCGTGCCCGTAGAAGACCATAGATTGTATGCAGGCGTCCCCAAAAGCATAGGGCGCATCGGCGCAGCACAGGCACGAAACGGTAGGGCACCCACCCTTCACGATGTATTGGCTGTTTCCGCGTCGTGCTGGAAAAAGTGGGGCCTTATAGGAGCGCAAGTACATCGCCACGCCATAGCGGGCGGCTCCTCAACAAAACGTTATATCCGTACCCGAAAATCTTGTATTGACGGTGCCCTTTTTCCTGTGGGATTATGGGTATTTGTATTTTGAAAAAATTAGGGTTAGGATTTCCAACTAAACGCAGCAGTTGGACCGTCAAACTCACAGATCCTGTTCTCCATGACCCAATGACCACATTCTGTGAGTTTCATGTCCATCCTACATTTTCCCTATGAATCATGGGTATTTGTATTTTGACAAATTGGGGTTAGGATGTCCAACTAAACGCAACGGTAGGATCACCAAACTCACAGATCCTATTCTCCATGACCCACTGACTGCATTCTGTGAGTTTCATGTACGTCCTACATTTTTCCTATGAATTATGGGTATTTGTATTTTGACAAATTAGGGTTAGGATTTCCAACTAAATACAGCAGTAGGACCGCCAAACTCACAGATCCTGTTCTCTATGACCCACTGACCACATTCTGTGAGTTTCATGTCTGTTCTACATTTTCTCAATGAATTATGGGTATTTGTATTTTGACAAATTGGAGTTACATATTCATGAGTCTAACAGCCTCAGGGTATAAGCTGTTCCTCAGCCTAATGGTTCTGCACCTAATGCTCCTCAATCTTCTGCCTGAGGGGAGCATGGCAAAAAAGTGTGTGTGCTAGGTGAGTGGGGTCCTTCATGATGCAGGCAGGTGGCTCTCTTCCTGCATCTGGAGTTGTAGATGTCTGTGATGATGGGGAAGCTGACTCTAACAGACTTCTGTGCAACCTTCACCACTCTCTGTAGAGCTTTTCTTTCTGCACATGTGCAACCTTCATGCCATACGTTGATGCTGGAACACAGGGTGCTCTCCACTGCACACCTGTAGAAGGTGAAGACTGAGCTTCCCAGACCAGCTCGTCTCAGCCGTGTGAGGAAGTCGAGTCTCTGATGACCTTTCTTGATCAGGCTAGTGGTGTTGTTGCTACAGCTGAGGTTGTCATTCAGGTGTACACCCTTGAAGTACTTGAGAGCACTTCCAACACAAGTCCTCCTATGTTCGGGGGATGGGGACTGTCAGGGGGTGTAGGTATGTTTGTTCCGTCTGAAGTCCACAACGGCAGCACGGTGGCACAACTGGTAGAGCTGCTGCCTCTCAGCGAGAAGGTTGCCGGTTCAAATCCCGGTCCGGGGCCTTTCTGGGTGGAGTTTGCATGTTCTCCCCGTGCATGCGTGGGTTTCCTCCGGGTACTCCGGTTTCCTCCCACAGACCAAAAAACATGCTTGTTAGGCTGATTGGTGACTCTAAATTGACCCTAGGTGTGAGTGTGAGAGTGGATGGTTGTTTGGTGTGAGTGAGACAGGTCCCTCTTGTAAATGAGTCCCCGTGACTCAACGAGGCTAGCCTGTATAAATAAAGGTTGAATGAATGAATGAAACAACCATCTCCTTTGTCTTATTCACATTGATGTGAAGGTTGTTTTTCCTACACCAGCTCTCCAGATGTTCCCCATCCTGTCTATAACTGGACTCATCATTGTTTGTGATACATCCACCCACTTTAAACGTTATCAACCATTAAATGGCCGTTATTAGTTATTTTCATCCCGATATGTAGCAATCAGACTGCCCCTCCTGTACCTTCTAGTAGGTTTAAAGGTACGTTGTTAGGGTTGGTAGCAATGATAATAGGCTCCGCTTTTAGCTTTGTTAACGTTCATAATAGATTTTTTTCAACCTTTATTTAGGCAGGTTAATCCCATTGAGCCTCGAAGACTCGTTTACAAGAGAGATCTGGTTACAAACAAAGAATGATGGCAACAGTAGATTTTCCTTGGACAATCAACAATAGACAATCATAAGAGAGAAATACAGATTTTTTAACAAGTTAAAACAAAGATGTCAAAGTAGCAAAACAGACAGATCATAAGGCAGATGTAGAAAACTAAAAACAGGAACATGTCTGCATTGGTTTTTGCCAAGATTCCAACATATTCTTAAAGCAATTAAGAGAGGTCAAGGTCGAGAGCTTCAGATCTTTTTGTAAGATATTCAAGGAAGCAGGAGCGGAGTAGAAGAAGGCTCTTTTGACAAGCTCAGTTCTCACTGACGGAACACTGCAGGTAATCATGTCCTAAGAGCGCACGCAGTAGCTGCACTGACACGAAGACATGTAGGAGGCACAAGGGTAAGGGGGTTAAGTTTAGGGTTGGTCCTTTGTGTCAGGTGTAAGGTTTGGTTTAGGAAAAGGGTTATATGGAATGGAGAAGTGTGCTATGCCCATTTTTAAGAACAAGGGTGATGTACAGGGTTGTAGCAACTACAGGGGAATTAAGTTGATGAACCACACAATGAATATCTGGGAGAGAGTTGTGGAAGCAAGACATAGACAAGAGATGACTATCTGTGAGCAGCAGTATGGTTTCATGCCAAGAAAGAGCACCACAGATGCCATCTTTGCTTTGAGGATGTTGATAGAGAAGTACAGAGAGGGTCAGAAAGAACTCCATTGTGTGTTTGTGGATTTAGAAAAAGCATATGACAGGGTGCCAAGAGAGGAGGTGTGGTATTGCATGAGGAAATCGGGAGGGGCAGAAAAGTATGTTAGACTGGTACAAGACATGTATGAGGACAGCAGGACAGTGGTGAGATGTGCTGTAGGAGTGACAGATAGCTTCAAGGTGGAGATGGGATTGCATCAAGGATCTGCTCTGAGCCCCTTCTTGTTTTCTCTGGTGATGGACCGACTAACAGATTAGGTCAGGTAGGAATCCCCATGGACTATGATGTTTGCAGATGACATTGTGATCTGTGGTGAGAACAAGGAACAGGTGGAAGAGAACTTGGAGAGGTGGAGGTATGCACTTGAAAGAAAAGGAATGAAAGTCAGCCGTAGTAAGACAGAGTACATGTGTGTGAATGAGAGGGAGGCCAGTGGAACAGTGAGACTACAAGGATCAGAGGGCACATAGGTGCAGGACTTCAATTACTTTGAGTCCACTGTCCAGGAAAATGGAAAATCTGGTAAAGAGGTGAAAAAGAGAGTCCAGGCAGGATGGCGTGGATGGAGAAAAATTTCAGGAGTGATTTGTGACAAAAAGGTGACAGCAAGGTCAAAGGAAAAGTTTACAAGACAGTGGTGAGACCAGCTATATTGTATGGTCTGAAGATGGTGTACTGACAAAAAGACAGGAGAAAGAACTGGAAGTGGCAGAAATGAAGATGCTGAAGTTCTCCTTAGGAGTGACAAGGATGGATAAGATCAGGAATGAGATCGTCAGAGGTACAGCACATGTTGAACAACTGGGAGATAAAGTTAGGGAAGCTAGACTGAGATGGTTTGGACATGTCCAGAGGAGGGACAGTGGGTATATTGGTAGAAAGATGTTAGAAATGCAGTTGCCAGGAAAAAGACAAAGAGGGAGGCCAAACAGGAGATATATGGATGCAGTTAGAGAGCACATGAAGGTGGTTGGAGTGAGGACAGAGGATGCAGAGGACAGAGTGAGGTGGAGGAGGATGATTCGCTGTGACGACCCCTGAAAAGGGAAAAGCCGAAAGAAGAAGACGAAGATATTTTCAGCGCCTTACGTTGCTGTCTGACATGACTTTTCTGACTTGAAATGTAAGTTATAGAGCTTTCTTCACACCAACCAAATGCCATAGACAAGATTAATAATTTGACCTCACAGAACACAAAAGTTACTGGTTTACCACAGAACACAAGAGTTACTGGTTTACCATGTTACTGTTAGTTTGTGCTATTGTGTGATTTCAGTGAATTCAGTAAAAATAACCCAATCAAACAGATTCAGGCAGCAGTAGAAGAGCAGCTCCTTTATTCAACAAAGTAAAATGACTACCTATGCCTATGGAGTTTGTTTGGTTGGGCAGGAGCAATATTTATATAACGTATACAATAGTTAGTTCATGTAAGAAGTCTGGCTGACAATAAGGTAAAACAGTGAAGATATTATATATATCGGAAGCTAATGCTAACACGCTAACCGCCATTTTGAACAGGGCAAATGGCAAACTACTTTTTTAAATCCAGCAGATTTGACCATTTCGTGCTCAGAAAAACCTTGTGCTATAAAGTCAGCTAAGAATTATTATTTTTTTCAGCAAAGAAATAATTGTTTTTACCGTGTTTTCTTGGAAAGTCCTTAGCTTCTGTGGCCGGACGCCATTTTGAAGAGGGCAAATGGCAAACTACTTTTTTAAATCCAGCAGATTTGACCATTTCGTGCTCAGAAAAACCTTGTGCTATAAAGTCAGCTAAGAATTATTATTTTTTTCAGCAAAGAAATAATTGTTTTTACCGTGTTTTCTTGGAAAGTCCTTAGCTTCTGTGGCCGGGCGCCATTTTGAAGAGGGCAAATGGCAAACTACTTTTTTAAATCCAGCAGATTTGACCATTTCGTGCTCAGAAAAACCTTGTGCTATAAAGTCAGCTAAGAAATATATTTTTTCTCAGCAAAGAAATAATTGTTTTTACCGTGTTTTCTTGGAAAGTCCTTAACTTCTGTGGCCGGGCACCATTTTGAAGAGGGTAAATGGCGAACTACTTTTTTTAATCCAGACGCGTCGCGTAGGCCGCTGAGAAACATCCATAAATTCACCCTCCATGTTAAAAACTCTTCGTCTGACTCTTCGAAAACAAGCAATAAGGCTGCAGAGTAACACACTGGCTGCTAACTGCTTTAGAGAGAGCGCTCTCTCTAGCCAAGAGACTGAGGGGGACGCTTTTTTGTCACGGACCACATCCGGCGCTGACAGGATATGGTCTGTTAGCAGTCGTCCAGTTGATATAAGAGCCCGTAAATAAGTTTTTTCGTTTTTACTGATAGATAATTAGTTATTAGCGGTACTGCATTTTAAATAAAAATAGCGCAAATCCGCTTATGAATTATAAAAGTTAGTCAATCCGCTATAAAGCTAACAAATTGTTTATGTCCGCTATAAGTTGATTAGCACTTTAGCGCTCCCTAGAGGTCTGGCGCCCACCTTTGCGTATGAGGCAACCTCTGATCGGACGCACAGTCCTCCAAAGCCAGCAGCTCCCGGACGTCGGCCGTCGGTTCGGTTCTGGTGGGGTCCGCTTAGCATTTAGCCTTAGCTTAGCCCATGAGCTAATGTTGTCGCGTGGCGCTTTGGAAGTGATCGCTGAGCGATCCACGGCTGCTACTCCAGTCCAGACACATCCACAAAGTTCACCGAGTGTTTCCAGCTAATTTATCCGTATGAGGCAACCTCTGATCGGACGCACGGTCCTCCAAAGCCAGCAGCTCCCGGCCGTAGATGGTCCCTTCGTCAGCATGTCCAATCCCCGCCTGCTTAGCTCCGCTTGTTGCATGGTCAGGCGGCGGCGATCCGCTCATTTTATGTCTGTCGGCTGCGCGTTGGGAGCGATCGCTAACACGCTAAAAATTGAAATAAAACATAAAAATAACAATTATACTTTATTTATAAAGCCATTTAAAACAACCACAGCTGCAACAAAGTTCTGTACACATGAAATTAAGAACATTTAAACACACAATTTTTTTTTCATATTTTATTAAATATGATAACCTCGTAAAGTCGGACCCTCGTAAGTCCAGACGCTCGTAAATCGGGGACTACACATATATATATACAAGCCCAAAACCAGAAAAGTTGGCACGTTGTGGAAATCGCAAATAAAAACAGAATACAATGACTTGCAAATCTTTTTCAACCTATATTCAATTGAACACACTGCAAAGACCACATACTTAACGTTCGAACTGGTAAACTTTGTTATTTTTTGCAATTATTAGCTCATTTGGAATTTGATGCCTGCAACATGTTTCAAAAAAGCTGGCACAAGTGACAAAGAAGACAGAGAAATTTGAGGAATGCTCATCAAACACTTATTTGGAATATCCCACAGGTGAACATGCAAATTGGGAACAGGTGGGTGCCATGATTGGGTATAAAAGCAGCTTCCTTGACATGCTCAGTCATCCACATAGAAGGATGGGGCGAGGGTCACCACTCTGTGAACAAATGCGTGGGCAAATTGTCGAACAGTTCAAGAACAACTTTTCTCAACGAGCTATTGCAAGGAATTTAGGAATTTCACCATCTACGGTCCGTAATATCATCAAAAGGTTCAGAGAATCTGGAGAAATCACTACACGTAAGGGGCAAGGCCGAAAACCAACATTGAATGCCCGTGACCTTCGATCCCTCAGGCGGTACTGCATCAAAAACCGACATCAGTGTGTAAAAGATATCACCACATGGGCTCAGGAATACTTCAGAAAACCACTGTCAGTAACTACAGTTCGTCGCTACATCTGTAAGTGCAAGTTAAAGCTCTACTATGCAAAGCAAAAGCCATTCATCAACAAGATCCAGAAACGCCGCCGGCTTTGCTGGGCCCGAGCTCATCTGAGATGGACTGATGCAAAGTGGAAAAGTGTTCTGTGGTCTGATGAGTCCACATTTCAAATTGTCTTTGGAAACTGTGGACGTCGTGTCTTACGGACCAAAGAGGAAAAGAACCATCAGGACTGTTATAGGCGCAAAGTTCAAAAGCCAGCATCTGTGATGGTATGGGGGTGCATTAGTGCCCAAGGCATGGGTAACTTACACATCTGTGAAGGCACCATTAATGCTGAAAGGTACATACAGGTTTTGGAGCAACATATGCT
The DNA here is from genome assembly GCA_038048925.1 of Garcialebias charrua. Classification (NCBI taxonomy): domain Eukaryota; kingdom Metazoa; phylum Chordata; class Actinopteri; order Cyprinodontiformes; family Rivulidae; genus Garcialebias; species Garcialebias charrua. The sequence continues at coordinate 17,188 of JBBPBX010071978.1, forward strand.
GCCATCCAAGCGACGTCTTTTTCATGGACGCCCCAGCTTATTTCAGCAAGACAATGCCAAGCCACATTCTGCACGTGTTACAACAGCGTGGCTTCGTAGCAAAAGAGTGCGGGTCCTCCCCTGGCCTGCCTGCAGTCCAGACCTGTCCCCCATTGAAAATGTGTGGCGCATTATGAAACGTAAAATACGACAACGGAGACCCCGGACTGTTGAACAACTTAAGCTGTACATCAAGCAAGAATGGGGAAGAATTCCACCTGAAAAGCTTCAAAAATTGGTCTCCTCAGTTCCCAAACGTTTACTGAGTGTTGTTAAAAGGAAAGGCGATGTAACACAGTGGTAAATATGTCCCTGTGCCAACTTTTTTGCAATGTGTTGCTGCCATTGAATTCTAAGTTAATGGTTATTTGCAAAACAAAATAAAGTTTCTCCGTTCGAACATTAAATATATTGTCTTTGCATTCTATTCAGTTGAATATGGGTTGAAAAAGATTTGCAAGTCATTGTATTCTGTTTTTATTTGCGATTTGCACAACGTGCCAACTTTTCTGGTTTTGGGCTTGTATATATATATATATATATATATATATATATATATATATATATATATATACAGTGTATGTTTTTGATTTTCTACATCTAAATTATAATGTTTTGCAGTTTTGATTGTTAAAAATCTGTATTTCTTTCTTATGTTTGTCTATAGTTGATTGTTTAAGGGAATTCTACCATTGATGTTGTCATCATTATTTAGTTTGTAGCAGGTCGCTCTTGTAAATGAGTCGACGAGGCTCAATGAGATTTACCTGACTAAATAAAGGTTGAATGAATATTCATTCAACCTTTATTAACCATTATTAGCCAAGCTGTTAGCGAGTTTACATTGTTGTGTAGTTGGCTCAGCTAGTTTCAGTTGGCTTGTTTCCTTCTGACTAATTAATAATATAGGATATATTATAGTAAATTATAATAGCAGTTCTCTTGAAGCAGTTC
>JBBPBX010071979.1:7780-18180 GCA_038048925.1 Garcialebias charrua
TAAACACAGAAATGTATTTTTATCATATTTTATATTTCTTATTTCAATGTGGTCTTGTGACTGTTACATGCTCAAAGCAGCAAGGGGCGATATGTACCATTTAAGTTTACCGGTATATATATATATATTTCATTATTATATATATATATTTTTTTTTGGGTACTTCATTGTGTATTTTATGAGTGTGGACAAAGTCAAACACTAAAGCTGTTTAGAAAACCACTTGGTTTCTAAACTTAAAAATATTTAGATCACAGATCAAAAATTTAAACTGAGAGCCTGTATCATTTTAAGGGAAAAATATGTTGTTTCAAAATTTCATAGCGTCTACAAATCCCCCCAAAAAAATTGGGATAAATCCATTTTTCCCACTGTGCAGTAGTAAGTGGACCACTTATAGCTTTGGCCCCCTCTCGGCCCCCCCAGCAATAAAAGTCTAGCTCCGCCACTGGTCCAGAGCAGCACAGCGCTGCAGAGAGAGAAAGACAAAGAGAGCCACGGCAGTTTGGAGAGCAGAGAGAAGTCACGCAGGTGAGGCAGGCAAGCTGACGTGACATGGCAGGAAACCATTATTTTAGAACATAAAAAAGGATTTAGTATTCTGTGACTAATTCTATTCTATTTTTATCTGGTCCCGGAACTCTTATCAGATTATTTTATCAGCGAAAGTCAGCGCGTTTTCCTCAATATTTTTTCTTCACTCAGTCCCACACTTTATTTATTTTATTTGTTTGTGGGTTTAAATTTTTTCTTCACTCAGTCCCACACTTTATTCATCTTATTTATTTGTGGGTTTTATATTTCAATGCCTTCATTCCTAATGTATTATAACGTATTTACGAATGGTAATATACAAATACATTACCTCACCAGATCCCGCCTCCACTAATCATAAGTCAAATTATAAGTGGATTTAATTGACACTGTTTTTATAGTTAGCCACAAACCTAACGAGATTAACAGTGAACTCGGTCTCAGAGTTACAGGGTCAGCGGCGAATAAATTATTTATTTATTCTAAAACCCCGACCCCTCTGTTCCAAACGCCCGTCGGCATTTGGTTGGCTCGACCATTGCGTGTTTTTACTCTGGGATCTGGAGTCTTGGCTGGAAACTTATAATTCTACTTTTAATGGAGTCCAAATACACTGAGTAAAATTTGCCTATAAAATTTCCAATCACAGATTTCGTTTAAACAGGAATCTGCTTACCTTTTTTAGAGGTGACCGGTCAGTCAGTGCTCTGGACTCCGGCTCATCCTTTCCTGTCCGCGCGTGCAACCATCTCGGTAGGAACCTCCAAATTGTTGACGTATGAAACTATCCGTCCCAGAATTCGTTTTTTGGTTCACTTTGGAACAGGAAGGAAAGATACACACACATGACAGACGCTCACTTAAAGTTCCAAACCAGTTTAATTAATCATAAGTTAAAAGTCACAGAATACATTTGTTCTATTTTCTAAAAGCCATTACATTTGTTTTAAAAGACGTGGACAGTGAGAGAGAGAGATAGAGAGACAAAAGAAGGGAGGAGGGGGAGAGAGAGACAGGGAGAGAGGAGGGGGAGAGGAGATACAACCTGATCCGTGGGCTACTTCTCTGTTCTCCCCTGGAGGAGGATACCCAAGTTTATATACTCCTGCAGGATATTTCCTGCCTTCCACCGAGACCCTCTTTGTCTCTCTCTGGTGGGGCATTTTCCCTCCCCCTTAACTAATAGAGGAAATACCATTTGTTTTTTCAGCTGGCTGAACTCTTCTTTGGTAAAAGAGTGAAGGATAATATTCATTCATTCAACCTTTATTTATACAGGCTGACTTTACACAGTTCTACTTTTAATCTGATTGAAAACTACTTCACAATTATTATATAGTTAATGCACAAGTGCTTTATGATCAAGGTATTAATTGTTTTACTACGTTTTATGCAACCATGTTCTCTGCGCCTTCAAGTGAACACAGTTTTCAGAGCTGGACTCCTTTCTTCACATGAAGCTGATGGGGGAAGTGTGGCTTACACCCAGAACAAAGAGACCAGTGTCTCCTTGCCAGTCATAAAATATGTGAAGTCATAAAACTGACAAAAGGCACTGCCATAAACCTCTCAGAGACAAGAAAAGATCCACTTTCAAGCATTCCTTAAGTCCCAAAGCCTCACATGAGCACATGCTCACTATTCTGTCTCCTCTCAGGAAACCCTTACCATTCTATGAGAGAAATTTGATCATTTTGAACGCCGTGTGAAGACTCCTTCATAATAAAAGAAAACACAAAGATACATATATTTCTATTTCACAACAGGACTAAAGTTGGCGTAAAGAAAATGGAGGACCAGGAGGGCAACAAAGAGCCCAAACAGAGAGACTGAAGTGGGTGATTGAAGAACTTCCAACATCTCCAGATGCTTCAATCTAACAAGGTTGAGTCAGGTCCTCTGGATGGATTCCTCTTGTTGAAACGTTTTGTCTTTTATCCAAAAGTCTGAGGATCTTCTGCTGACCTCGTTGAGACACAAAACTTTTGACCGTGCAGCTGCCCTAAAGCTACATTCCAGCCCTTTCATAGCTGACAACCCAACACGTCAGTCAAATGACAGTTTACCGAGAATGAAGAAAAACGTGAAGTTGTGTCACACGCAGAACTTTCTGTTTGTGGTTCACAATCAAGACAAGTTTCTCATTAACTGTTTTATTTAGATTAAAATAAAGTGGGGAAAACTGCATCTGTTATCTTGTACTTCCCGTTTTGGCCTGATTGAAAGCCCAAAATTTTAAGTAAAATAAAAATAAAGAAATATGCGTATGAGGTTTAGTTTGGAATCTATGTTTACTGTAATTTAAGATTTGTTCAGTTTTACTTGCTGTTTTAATTTGTAGCGAGTTTGCTCTCTGTCAAGTTAGTTTGCTCACTGTTTACATCATGACAGCAGTTTACAGTGTACGGTAGATACTTCCGGGCTGCCTTCACAATTATTTGAAATTTTCAGTTTTTAAGTATGTAAGTAAGTAAGCTTTATTTATATAGTCCATTTCACAGAAATGAGAGTCACAAAGTGCTTTACAGAAAGGGATAAATAAAAATAAAATCCTAAAATCACAGAAGTACTATACAAAAAGGTAACACATAACAAACTCTAAAATCAATAAAGAAAATTTACCAAAAACTGTCTTAAGAGATAAGTCTTAAGACTTTTTTAAATGCATCAGTTGACTCGGAGCAGCGCATTGTTAGAGGGAGAGCGTTCCAGAGCCTCGGGGCCACCACTTGAAATTCTCTATCACCAGGAGTTTTAAAATGAGTTCTGGGAACTGACAGCAGTAGCTGATTGGAATACCTCAGAGTTCTAAACGGACAAAGAGGCTTCAAAAGGTCCAATATATATTTAGGAGCCTCACCATGTAGTGCTTTTAAAGTTAATAATAAAAATTTAAAATGAGCCCTAAAAAAATTGGGAGCCAGTGTAGAGAGGACAGAACCGGAGCTACTGTATATGAGCTGTTCTGTGGGTTCTAGTCACAAGCCTGGCTGCAACGTTTTGCACAGATTGAAGGGAAGCTATGAAGGATTTACTAATCCCCACTAAAAGGCTGTTAAAATAGTCTAAACAAGAAGAAATTGTAACATTGTCGGGCGGCCGTGGCGGAGTGGTAATGGCAGTCATCTCCCGATGGGAAGGTTGGAGGTTCGAATCCCGGTTCCGCACACCATGTGTCGTTGTGTCCCTGGCAAGACACTTAACCCCAAGTTGCTCCCGGTAGGACTGGATGGCGCCTTGCATGGCAGTCTACCGCTACCGGTGTATGAATGTATGTATGAATGGGTGGATGGTTGGTATTGTAAAGCACTTTGGGGCCTGGAAAGCGCTATATAAATAAGCTCCATTTACCATAACTACTATGTTTGTTTTTCACTGTTTAAATACATTTAAAAGTGAATGTAGCAAATTGTTTTTGTAGAACAGTTGCTTGTTATTTCATTATTAAAATTATTCCAACTTCCACTTTTTAAAGCTGATTTTGGGCAATATCATGCAGGTTTTTGCTGTGGTTGAAACTTGGGAAATAAAAAGTGGTATGTGCGGCAGCGCAAGGCGCGACGCAGCTGAAGATGAAGACGCACACCGTCAGATCTGCGCAGCGGGAGACTTAGATTGATTTAATGTGTAAAACAAATAAAAAGCAAAGATAAGACATTAAATGGCAATCAAAGTTCATCCCAGCGCCGCAGATCGTGCGTTTTAAAGACTGGATTGGAGTTTGCACCCAGGGAACACCGCCAGGTGCAAGAGGAATTCACAGAGGGGAAGGAAAAACGCTCCCGGTGAGATCTGGACTTTACTTTTTCTTTTTTTGGGTGGTACCACTCTCTCTCTCTCCTTTTTTAAATATCTTTTTTGGGGGGGAAAGCGTGCGGAAGCGTATTGCAGTCAACCATGAAAAGAAAAATTGAGCTTATGTAGTAATAACGTGATACGTATGCATTCATTCATTCAACCTTTATTTATACAGGCTAGCCTCGTTGAGTCACGGGGACTCATTTACAAGAGGGACCTGTCTCACTCACACCAAACAACCATCCACTCTCACACTCACACCTAGGGTCAATTTAGAGTCACCAATCAGCCTAACAAGCATGTTTTTTGGTCTGTGGGAGGAAACCGGAGTACCCGGAGGAAACCCACGCATGCACGGGGAGAACATGCAAACTCCACCCAGAAAGGCCCCGGACCGGGATTTGAACCGGCAACCTTCTCGCTGAGAGGCAGCAGCTCTACCAGTTGTGCCACCGTGCTGCCGTATGTATGTAGTAATAACGTGATATAATGTAGTAAAAACGTGATATAATGTAGTAAAAACGTGATACTATGTGTTACAACCCCACCCTGAGGCTAATCAGGTAAATATATGGCACTAGGTGTAACATAAAAAAAACTAACAATTGATGTCAATAAAAGAACATGTTTATTTTACAAAGTAGAAAAGAGAAAAAACAAACAGAAAAACACAGGTAAGCTTTAAGATTCAGGGTCTCCAAGGCCAAAACAACAAACAAAACACCCCCTTCTAACTATAAAGAAAATATATAACTAGCTAGAAGTAAACTTAAAATACAATGGCTAAGCTCCCTAGCTATCCACAAAACAGGAGAAAACAGGTTGGAACAGAAATGGCAGAGAACCCCTACCAGCTTCCCCTGTGAACAGAGAAAAAAAAACAACATTAGTTAGGCACTCACAAACTATACCAAAAGTGCTCACAGCAAGATCAGTTAAGTTTTAACAAACCACACAGACAAGATCACAGCAGATCAAGGCCCAGACAAAAAGGGCCTGACATCTCTGGCATGAAGCTTTTTATTTATTTTTCTTCCGGCACTCGGCAAGGCAGGTCGCATATCTTTCTGCTCTTCCCTCCCTAAGTTTTTCCTACTCCCTGCTTGCTTTTCGTCTCGTCTGTGACCCTTCAGCGCTCACTCGAACCAATATGGAATTAATCAATTGGGCTGTTTCTTCAATGGATAAGATTTTTTCCACGAAGCGGACCGTGCCAGGAGAAGCTGTCTGTCCCTCCGACACACACGCGGCTGGATACGTGCTGGACTCGTGGGGTCAGTGGCAGCCCATGTGTCTGACCGTTCTGAGTGTGGAGGACGTGGAGGATTTGTGGATTATTGGATTATTGGTAGCAACTGCTCTGTTTTTTGGCGTAAGCGGAGTTGTTTGTTACTGGAAGCTGAGGGAGGCTTCGGCGGCTATCAGCGCGCTGTCGGCACTGCCTGATCAGCAAAATTCTCTGAACCGGGCCGTGAGCTCCTCATCCCAGCTGTTGTATGAGCTCAATCGCACGATTGGTGCAGTGGTGGACCACCGTGCACCTGCTGTCCGTTTTGGGACTTGTTTGCAGCCACCCCGGATCAATCAAGGGACAGGTGGAAGTTCATGAAGCGGGGCAGAGCAGAACCACATATTTGGATTTCTTTCGGCCGTGAAACAGCACCACAGACTTGGAGGCGGCAGTGGAAAAGAACACTGTGGTCTATTGGATAACAAACAAGAACATTATCTGGCTTCTGCACATGTCCTTGAAAAGCAGGCTGTGGGAATCCATTCTCCTAGAGTGTGGAGCTGAAGAGCCCCCCCCCTCCCCCTCCCCAGAGATTTCTGTGAAGCTTCAGATAACACCCAGCTGCACATCTGCTGAACTCTGTGTTTGTCTGAAATTACTCATGGACTCTTTCTCCTTGCCTGCCGTATCTCCTTTGTTATTGTAACTAAATGTGCTCTTTGATATGGTTTTTACTGGATCACGCGGTGTCTTGAAGACAAAATGTGATTCATCTTTTTTTAATATCAATGCTGTGAATCCCCGTGTTTCTGCCTGTTTTCCTGCTTTTTGACCTTCATCTGGGGACAGATTGGGCCTGGCCGCGCTATAAGTATATCATGTGTTGATAAACATATCATGTGTTGATAAACATATCGTGTGTTGAAAACATGTCATGTGCTTTGTTTTGCTGCAGCTTTTTGCACTCATTCTTATCTCCTGGATGCTGCAACTACATATTTACGTTGTAATTGGTGAAAATTGATGCAATGTTAATAAACCTTCTTGATTCTTGATTCTTGATTCTTCTGATGAGCTCAAACACTTTTCACCTGTGGCAGCCAGGTAGAACTGAAACACAAAGGGAGAGAGAGGGCTCCCTCAAGAAAAGAGAGCCCCTAGAGGTCAGTGACCGTAACACCCTCCCCCATAAAATCCTTCATTAAATAAGGACAGCCTAGAGGGCACACCTCCAAAAAGCGCAGGGTGCAGCTGGATCAGCCCTTCCACATCCTCCTTCTCACCCCTGGGAAGATAAAACAGATATGCATCCAAAATCAAAAAAGGCGTTCAATACAGAACAACTGGACTTTATTTGTAACAAACAAGACGTTTCGCTTCTCATCCAAAAAGCTTTATCAATTGAGTTAGGAGACAGTGAGGGGGAGCAGTTATAACAGGACAAGCCATTGACACGCACCAACATATGTAAATTGGAAACTAACACCCCCACATACTTGGGATAACACGTACCTGTGACCCATTCAAAGTTCAGTGTGTGAAAACAGAGCTTACAGAACACACACACACATCCTACTGTATGTGAAATGACAAGTCACACTTCACCCATTGATAGCAGGGACCTGTCAAAGTCTTTGTTGGTCTAATTCACAAACAAGGCTCCTCTGTTCTCATCAGGTGTGAGACGCCTGGGAACCAAACCCAGGGCCGCGCCATAAGTTTTAGAAAGTTGAAATCTTAGACCTCCTCCTCTGTTTAACGATGGTTTCTCTCTTTTTACATAAATCGCCTCCTTCACACCTCTCTCAAACCACCTGTGCTCTCGGTCCAAAATATGTACATTTTGGTCCTCAAAAGAGTGTCCCTTGTCTGTGAGGTGGAGGTGAACAGCTGAGTTTTGTCCAGAGGAGGAGGCTCTCCTGTGTTGAGACATTCTTCTGTGGATAGGCTGTTTAGTTTCTCCAATGTATAAGTCTGGACAGTCCTCGCTGCACTGGACTGCATAAACTACACCACTCTGTTTGTGTGTAGGTGTTTTGTCCTTAGGGTGGACCAGCCTCTGTCTGAGAGTCCTGCTGGGTTTGAAATGTACTGGGATGTTGTGTTTGTTGAAAATCCTTCTGAAATTCTCTGATAGTCCAGCAACATAAGGGATGACAATGTTTTTTCGTCTGTTCTCCTTTTTCTGTTCCTTATTGTGTTTTGGAAATTTCCTCGCTGACTTGACAAAAGCCCAGTTAGGATATCCACATGTTTGGAGAGATTTTTCAATGTGTTTCTGTTCCTTTTTCTTCCCTTCTGTCTTCGTGGGGATGTGATCGGCCCGGTGCTGTAAAGTTCTGATGACAGAAAGTTTGTGTTCCAGTGGATGGTGAGAGTCAAACAGGAGATACTGGTCTGTGTGGGTTGGTTTTCTGTAAACTTCAATGTTGAGGCTGTCCTCTCTTTCCATGTGAACCAAACAGTCCTAAAAAGGAAGCTTATTGTCAATGGCTTATTGTCAGTGGCTTGTCCTGTTATAACTGCTCCCCCTCACTGTCTCCTAACTCAATTGATAAAGCTTTTCGGATGAGAAGCAAAACGTCTTGTTTGTTACAAATAAAGTCCAGTTGTTCTGTATTGAACGCCTTTTTTGATTTTATCATGTCCTGGACGACTGAGAATCTTCACCAGCATATGCATCCAAAGAGTCAAGAATGACAGAGTTTGAGAGTTTACCACAATGGCCTTCATCACACATTTTCAAACCATCAGGGTGGACATCTCCAGACACAAAAGAGATGGATGCAGTTTTGGGGGAGTTTTCACAAGATGAGTCCTTGCGTTCATCTTCTCTGGAATGAAACAACTTTAACATATTGATGTGACACAGACGTGTTTGGCGCCTCCTATCAGGGGTGTGAATAATGTAGTCAGTAGCCCTGTTTCCATCCATTTTCATTTCGAATTTTGAGCTACCTCGCAAATATGTAAATACAAATTAATGCAGATCAGAAGTGTTTCCATCTGCTGGCTTGAAGCGCTTCTTCCAAGCCGCGCACAGCGTCATTACGTCAGACGTCAGCGTCATTACGTCAGACGTCAGCACTGCGCATGTCTACAGTAAACCAGAGAGTAAACAGGAAGTAGCGGTTGACAACAGAACCCGGCCACACATCTCGTCAAAATGGAGAGAATATTTCAGGTACGTGTTGCTATCGGGCGAGTTGTATTTATTCTGTCATGCCAACTAGTTTTAGCGAGTTACATGCTGTTCGGAGCGGAAACAGCTGATCAGTCACGTGACGTGAATGTGCGCTACGGCAGCACGAGTCGGCAAATGTGTTTCCATCTGTCGTTTTGCGCAGCTGCTCGGTTTCGCAGCTCCCAAAAACCACCTCAAGCGAGCGTATAAACTTTTTGGCGAATTTCAGGAAGTAACTTCGTATTTTGCCGTTTCCATTAAGCTTTTCTGCTGCGATACTTCAAAATGCGCACCTAGAAACCTTGATGGAAACACGGCTTGTGTCATTGACTTTTCTTTTGACCACGTATGGGCCTGCAAAGTATGCTGCAAGAGATGGCCCAGGTATGGGCACCAGCATGAGTACTTTGTCACCTGGTTCGAATGACCGTTGTACAGTCTTTTTGTCATATAGCTTTTTCATTTTCCCTTGGGCAGCAGACAAAGACTTTCTTGCTATCGAACAAGCATGGTAAAGACGTTCCCGACACTGGGTGACAAACTCAAGCACATTAGATTGTGGCTGTGAGTCAGCTGACAGGAGTTGTTCTTTCAGAACCTTCAGTGGTCCTCTTACACCATGTCCAAAAACTAATTCAGCAGGGCTGAAACCAAGAGATTCCTGCTTTGCTTCTCGGGCTGCAAACAGCAAGAAAGGAAGTCCTTCATCCCAGTTTTTTCCCGTCTCAAGACAATACTTTCGCATCATGGCCTTAATAGTCTGGTGCCATCTCTCAAGTGCGCCTTGTGACTGAGGGTGATAAGGACTAGAAGTAATGTGTTTAACACCAAAAGACTGGAAAGTTTGCTGGAAAAGTTTGGACTGAAAATTACTGCCTTGATCAGTCTGTATAACTTTAGGCAGACCAAAAGTTGCAAAAAACTTCAAAAGAGCTTTTGTTATGGTAGGTGCTGTGATTCTCCTTAATGGAATAGCTTCAGGGAAGCGAGTGGCAGCACACATGATAGTTAAGAGAAACTGATTACCAGCCTTTGTTCTGGCCAGAGGACCCACACAGTCCACCAGAACACGCTCAAAAGGTTCACCAACTGCAGGGATGGGTTTAAGGGGAACCGGTGGAACCCTTTGATTAGGTTTACCCACTATTTGGCAAACTTTACATGTCCTACAGAACCTGGCAACATCTTTCTTGAGGCCTGGCCAAAAGAAATGCTGTAGGACACGGTCATGGGTTTTAGTGATTCCCAAGTGACCAGATCATGAGTGGTCATGTGCCAGCTGCAGTATTTGTTCACGATAAACTTGAGGAATGACAATTTGATGCACTACTCCCCAATCCTCTTCACTGCCTTTCTGTTGCAAGACAGGCCTTGAACTCCATTTTCTCATGAGTAATCCATTCTCAACATAAAACTTATGGGTTTTATCACCCTTTATTGAATCACACACACCTCCAAAGCATTTAGTAAGTGTTTCATCACTTTTCTGAGCCTGGCTCAAACTCTCATGTGTTATTGATAGTGGGAGAAAAACCTCTGATCTTGGGGTAAAGTCCTCCTTGAGGGGTGCTGTTCCTGAAAGGACCTCTGCTGGTAACTTGTCCTCCATCAAAGCAGAGCCAAGAATAGAGTCATGTGGAGAAGACCTCGGCG
>JBBPBX010071980.1:0-18180 GCA_038048925.1 Garcialebias charrua
TCCCTGTGGTCCCACCAAGACAGCTCTTTGCCAATATGTTCCTTAGAGATAGGCCTTCTGGATTTCCATAAAAAGCCCAATTGTTATAAAAAGATTTTTAATGGATTTAAAGGAAGTAATTAACATTAGGAGACAGTGTTTGTCTAAGGTGCTATTACCATGGGATGTCAACAGAATAAATAATGTCGGCCTTATTTATCTTTCTGTTCCTAGCCTTGTACAATTCTGTGAAACACACTGAGATTTGTTTTATATTTAGAAGAACAGACTCTTTTTTGATGGTTTAAATAAATATTTTCATAAAAGGACTTTGACAGATGACTTGTGCACGACTGGTGCTTAATTGTAATAATATAGGTGAAGAGGTCAGTTTGCTGACTTACCTATATTTTAGATGAAACTTGAGCAGGGTTTGACTGACACAAATTATCATAATTCACGGGCTCTCATCTTTTTCAGAAAACAATAATAATTATTCTGTGACTCAGTGAGATGTAACTTGACAGGAAACGTTATTTATGTTGAAACAACAGAACTGAATCATTTAATAACAAATCATTAAATTACATCACGACATATTTACATAGATTGATCGATCAGATTTTCCTATAACTAACTTTTCAGCAGATTTAGAAACAACAGACACAAGTAATAGCTGGCATATTTACTTATTCTGCTGGCACGTTATACTTAAGTTGTTACTTTTAGAAATAAAGTTAAGCGGAGAATGAACGAAAGGGAAAAATGGAAGTTTATCTTGAGTTTATAACCAGAGATGACATTTTCCATCAGACTTTGGCTAATACTCCAGGTACGTTTGTAAACAGCAGACTCATTACCTTTAAGATGACCGCCTGGTAAGAGAAGACACCAGCCTTTCAGACTATGTCCGAACTGGTTATTTGTTTACTTTTCAACGTCTCCTGTCGTCCGCTTGGATCTTCAGAAAAGTGGCACTTCAATGGTTTGGTTTCCAGATAAATCACTCCATCAAGGAGATCCATTCACAGCCTGGAGCCGTGACACTCAGATGGGTTTAGAGAGAGGCTTTCTGTAACCCTCGCTGATGAGCGCAGGTCTACTTGACATTTGACCCTGCGTCCACAGCTTGGAGAGAGAAGTCCATGCATCTCAGACCCTCTCTGAGACTGGTTCGTTCCAGGAAACTGGAACTCTTAACAGGATCTGACATCAGAGTTTTCTTCTCCGTTCATTGGTTGTTGTGACCAGAGTAGGGAGGAGATTTGTTGACGTCAGGTAAACGTCAGTTAAAAATGTTTAGAAAAACAAGAAGCAGACTGTTTTAAGAACAGAGGAAAAATGTTATGAACAGAGAATTTGTTTTTAGAAAAGACAGGAGACAGAACAAAAACTTATGTCTACGACTTGTCACTCTGTTCCTAAACATTTCAAACAAATACTAACAGATCATTCTGACTTGTTCATCAACTTTAAGGGCGAGGCATAGCTCCGCGCTAGCGCGAGCGCGAGGCCACGCGGCGCCACGCTGTGCGAGCTCCGCTTGCACAAGCCTTTGAACGCTCGCGCGAACGCGCCAAGCTCAAATTTTACAACCGCTCACACGCGCGCGGTCTCACAATAAACTGCCCTAGTGGCGGACTGTTTTGTATGACACACAAATGAATTAAATTCCTCTTCTTTATCGCTGATCGGGCCTTTTCTTTTGTTTTTTTGCCTAAAGTCAAGTAATCGCTTGAAGCGGTCACCATTCACTTCCTCCTCCGATGAGGAGGAATGAATGAACTTGTCACGAGTGAACTAAACTCATGTCCAACGTGGATGCGCAGGTTCTAAACATTTCCTGGTGTGCTTGTCTGCTGTGTGGGTTGAAGGACCAGCGCTCCCTGTTTTAATTTTAATTTTTAGGACTTTTTTATTAACATATAAACACAGAACAAAGCTGCACAGCCCTCTGCCTTTTCTTCTCAGACCCGACATTCTTCTCAGACCCGACCTGTCAATCAAATCAGTAGGCTGTCAGCAAATGACCAATCAGCGACCTCAATTTGTCCCGTAGCTAAACGCTCCGCCCTGCTTCTGCTCAAATGACATCAAGTATTTGGAGCGAAAACGTTGGAGCCACACGCTGCTTCACGCTGAGCTCTGCTGTGAACCCCCCACGCACAGCACACGCGCGTGGCGCGGCGCTCGCTCGAGCGCGGAGCTTTGCCCCAGCCATTAGACATAGTTCTTCTGAATAGAGCATACAGTTTGATTCATTATATGAAGAAGTTATCAACGCCTCAACAACATAAACCATGATCAATACAGTATATTGAAGTTATTGTGTTGATTAATTCTGAATTAACACAAATTAAAGAAAGTCGCTTCTGATTTGTGTCTCTTAATTCAACTAAACTGGAATTAAACAGTCATTTCGTCCTTCACTGCAGGCCTTCAGAGAAAAGCAGATTCACTTGAGAGCTTCAGTGAAAAGGTGAATTCAGGTGTTTTCACCGACAGTTCAGAGACACGGTCTGTTCCACTACATAATCAAAGTAAATTTTCATTAGTTTGCAGAAGCCTACGTGGCTGCAGCAATGAAAAGAGCATTAACTCAATGTTGATATAGTTTGTAAAAAAATTTTTTTTAAAATGTATCCATTTAGCACAAAGGAAATTGTAATACTGTAGCTCTAATCGGCTATGTTCACAACTTTCATGTACCATATTTTCCACCGCACATGTTGCACCGCCGTATAAGTCGTATCAGTCCAAATATGTCTAAAAAAATGGAAAAAACATAAATATGTCACGTGGCCATATAAGTCACATCTATTATGCATCACCGCTGACCACCCGGAAACGTGGGCCGGTGTTGTGCCAAAAATAGATTGGGTGCCAAAATGGCTGCCGCTGGAGCATGCACGGGAGGACTTTAACAAGAATTTAACAAGATTAACACTTTAAAGTAATTATTTGTTTGCTCGAAGTTATAGCAATGATGTGTCTCAGTTTAACGTTTTCCTAATAAATGCACTTTAATGATCAAATCAGCTGCTTTTCAAAAATCAATTTGTGGCTGCTGGAGCGCGCAAATAGAAGACTTGCTGTACATTTCTTTGAAATATAACAAGATAATCACTTAAAAACAAATATTTATTTCCTTGACCTTATAGCAAATGTGTGTCTCAGTTGAACTTTTCCTTAATAAATGCACTTTACTGGTCAAATCAGCTTCATTTCACCTGGGTGGCACAGCGAAATGTAGCTGATTTGACGTTTGTTCCAGGAGTCCCGGAGCATGACAAAGGTGGCCTGTAGGGCAAGCCAAGTGTGTCAGTAATAGCCACTTTTACCTATTAATACCACATTTGGCTTGCATTAAGGCTTGAAGGCCATCTTACGGAAGCGTAGTGCTGCCACCTAGTGAAAATATTTTTGGGGGCTTATGTAGTAATAACGTGATATGTATCACGTAATTACGTGATAATATGTAGTAATAACGTGATACGTATCACGTAATTACGTGATACGTATCACATAATTACGTGATAAGTATAGATGTAGCATGAATTGCCAGTATTTCAGGAGAGGCGGTTTGTATAAATATAAAGTAGACTTGAAAATTTGCAACCTGTGCTGTTGCATAACTGTTAGCGCATCGGCTTTAGAATCCAAGTTTTGTCCGGGGGACCCTGGTTCGATCCTGACCTGGGTCAACATTTTTTACGTTTGTTTTTTATTTGATAAATCCAATTTCATTTTCAGAATTGTACATTGTGGATTTATTGCAGAAAGAATCAGGACCGTTTTTTATTTTATTTATCAAATAAAAAACAAACGTAAAAAAAGTTGACCCAGGTCAGGATCGAACAATGGTCCCCCGGACAAAATTTGGATTCTAAAGCCGATGCGCTAACAGTTGTGCAACATTTCAGGTTGCAACATTTCAGGTCTACTTTATATTTAAAGGAACCACACCTCACAAAACAGCGGAATACCTTTCTGTAGGAAGGAGAAGGTGTGGAGATGCCGCTAATGTCGAACTGGTTAACACCATAGACTTAATATGCCTGTGGTTAAAACAAATTCCTTTTTTATTTTATTTATCAAATAAAAAACAAACATATAAAAAGTTGACCCAGGTCAGGATCGAACCAGGGTCCCCCGGACAGAATTTGGATTCTAAAGCCGATGCGCTAACAATTGAGCCACAGAGCAGGTTGCAAATTTTCAGGTGTACTTTATATCTAAACGAACCGCCCCTCCTGAAATACTGGCTATTAATGCTACATCTATACTTATCACGTAATTACGTGATACGTTTCACGTTATTACTACATATTATCACGTAATTACGTGATACGTATCACGTAATTACGTGATACATATCACGTTATTACTACATAAGCCCCAAAAAATATTTTCACTAGGTGGCAGCACTACGGTTCCGTACCATCTAGCAGCTGCAAATGGTAAAGTTTAATACTTTGTATTTTTCATGTCATAATGAATTAAATTGTCAGATCTCAGACAAAAATTGGGATATAAATATGGTGATAAAACGTATATTAGTCGCTTCGGCGTATAAGTCACAGGACTTGCAAATTTATGCAAAAAGGTGTGACTTAAGTCTTATACAGCAAAAAAGGGGTAAATAAAATTAGTGAAACTAAATATAACGTTAACATTACATGACAAGGAACTCAATTTAAAGAACAAATTGCAACATTTAATATATGTAGAGTTAAACTATAACAGCTTTAATATTTGTCAGTTTATTTCTCATTCATTATTAAATTGTGCCACTAACATCTTAAATTATTAGAGGTATTTGGTGAGGATGCAGTTCATTCATTCATTCAACCGTTCTTTTGGCAGATGTCACATTGAGCCTAGAAGACTCATTTACAAGTGAGATCTGCTTAGACAGACAAAAAGTAATGAAACTGGACACATTAGGAATTGGAGGCGGAAAAATTCCTATTAAAATCTTTCTTCTGGCCTGAGAAGAAAAACTCTAATAATAAAAAAACACCTCACACAAACAAGCACATAGTGACATAGACATTCCGCAGAGACGGGAGGGACACCGAGAATGGTGAGCAATGTCCAAGGATGCTCTCGAGGGCACTAGAGTTCTGATAAGGATGGAATAATCATCCAGTTCCCTCCGGTGAGATCCGTAAATATTCTCGAGGGATGTTTGGGAATGGCCAAGGTTAACGCTAATGAGAATCCAAGTCCTGAAATGACGACAGAATGTTTATTCAGCAAGTTCACACTGGTTGACAGTGGTATTCCCTGACGGGCAGGGTTGAGCGTCAGATTACATGTCCTCCAGGCATATTCAGATAAGGTGGCCTTCAAGGTCAGCCTGGGGAGCCATATTCAGATAAGCACACAGTTGTTTTGGGGACAGGCAGAACATAATGACATCTACCTTGAGTCTGTGTTGGTCCAAAACGGTTCTGAAATGTCCAAATTACATGGCCACACCAATGGGAACATGCCTGAGTAAAAATCCCCGAGATCTGATCCATTCTCTCCAAGGCAATTGAGTAACTGGGTGCACAAGCACAAACCAAGCCATCACAAAGGCAAGCAGTGTGATCGGGTCCCAATTTGTTGCCGACAACTTCCTTGATTGTAGATAAAACCAGCAACCAGTTGAATCCAAAAAGCAGGAACTAGTTATCGTACATCCAATTAAATATGTGTCCTTAAAATCCACAGGTGGCAGCAGAGATAGATACTTCATCAAGTCTTCAAGTCGATGAGATATCCAGCGTGCCAACAGGGCAGATCGGCTTGACTAAAGCCTGTCTTCTCTTTGAAGAAACTTTATCAATTGTGTTGAGGGACCAACTGGTCAAATAAGTCCATGATCATGGTTTGGAAAATATGCAAGAGAGGCTCAAGCAGTTTCACAGACAAGACAAAGCAGCAAAGCAAAGTGGAGTGGGAGTGGATGCGTCCAACCTCAGCAGAAGCAAGTGCTTGCACATGGTAACTTTACTCCAGATATTGTACTCATTTTACATCTGGATTACTGAAAATCTTTCATTTTTGTCTTTCTCTTCTATTTTCTCTCTCAGTGTTTTCCAGCCACCCAGGCCTTTCTGTCACACTCATTCTAAGCCCGTTTATCCCTAACAATAATCCTAAATTAAGCATGGTCACAGATATGTTGTTTTCTTAAACTTAATCACATACTTTAAAGGAGACCACATATAGGTCTTTAAAGGGGACCACACATGCAAAATTCACTTTTTAATGTTTTTTTACTAAACTTTGGGTATTTACTTCATAAAAAAACAGTCCTTGTGCCAAAAAAATGCACCCAGTGGTTTATTTACTCTAAGTAGATTNTTTAAAAATTTTATGTTATGTCTGTGTGCTATCTTGACAATATTAATTCATTTTAATACACAAAATAATTCTTAGATAATCAATTATACCCTTTTTAATTCTGCCATTTTTAACTTTCGTTTTGAACGACCGGTTTCTGATACTGAGTTCTGAAGTCCACGCCCTTCAAAGATCTGTTTACGCCCTCTGTAACAGCCAGTATCTGTAATGTGTTGTTGTTTTAAAATTAGCTCTTTTTTTATTACTCATTTGACTTACTGTTAGTGCTAG
This sequence comes from Garcialebias charrua, assembly GCA_038048925.1. Taxonomy (NCBI): domain Eukaryota; kingdom Metazoa; phylum Chordata; class Actinopteri; order Cyprinodontiformes; family Rivulidae; genus Garcialebias; species Garcialebias charrua. Next base: position 6,607 of record JBBPBX010071980.1, read on the forward strand.
CTTAAGATAACTTACCGAAACCCGTCTGAGCGCGCCGCAATTTGCTGCTCCTTTTAGCATGAGACCACCCGAATCCGATGCTAATGTTAGCTTGTTCCTCTTCCGGTGTTCGCCAGCTCCGCTCGTTGCACGCGGCGATTTTGGGAGTTATCGCTGTTCCAGTCAAGACACACACAACAGTTCACCAAGTGTCTCCCGTAAATTAATCCGTAAGAAGAAGTTCCTCGCTGCTGTGAGGCTGCTTCGAGGCAGCAGCGAGGCTGTACAGTTGAAGCTCCGCTCCATCGCGCCAGAAGAGGGTCCCGTTGCCGCGGGTCCCTACGCCGGGGGTCCGCTCGTTTAATTTTTGCCGGCTGCGCGTTGGGAGCGATCGCAAATACACTAAAAATTGAACTAAAACATAAAAATAACAATTATACTTTATTTATAAAGCCATTTAAAAAAAACACAGCTGCAACAAAGTGCTGTACACATGAAATTAAGAACATATAAACAAAAGATGAGATGAAATCATGAAAAACAACAGTCATGTGTTTAATACAGAAGTGGGTTGAGCCTAACCAGGGGTTGCTAGGTGAGGGGCTGGACTCAGGTTGTGGTGGGTTGTCCTCTCGCTTGTGACGTCACATGCGAGCGTATTTTAAAACGAACCGTTTGTATCACAGTAAAATAAATCTACTTAGAGTAAATAAACCACTGGGTGCATTTTTTTGGCACAAGGACTGTTTTTTTTATGAAGTAAATACCCAAAGTTGAGTAAAAAAAAACATTAAAAAGTGAATTTTGCATGTGTGGTCCCCTTTAACAATTCAGCATCATATTGATCAGGCATTAAATAGTGCAGTTGTTATGGATGGATAGGGATGCTTTTTAAGCCAATGATTTGTCAGATTTTGTGTTCCAACACAGCAAGAGGATCATTGTTTTAAAGCAAATATTTAAACAAATTTACATGCAGAAACAATATTTCCTGTAGTTTCAGAACATTTAAATACAAGCCCCCTCATAAACGGGATTTGTCTGGACTTCAAGTTTATTTTATTTTTTGACCTCTAGATATTAAATTGTAAATATTTTAGGCTTGAGTTGAAAACCTAAACAGAACTGTCAGTTTTCACTGACAAAATACCACTCAAATAAATCTGTAAGTAAAATTTCAGAGAAGGTTATTGAGCCTTGTGAGTCAGGGTAATACTTCTAGCTAAAGCCTGGCTGAGCTGAGAGGAATTTTCTCTGCATATAAAAACAGCAATTATTATCATGTTTGTCTGCCCCCACGTTTTAGAAAGGTTATTGAGGCAACCCAAAGCAGCAGAGGAAGTTGTTATGAACTCAAATGATTATGTAAATGATTCAGCAAGGTTTCTTCTGATGTTTAAAAATGGCCAATTTGTTTGGTTATTATTACAGCCAACAATTAAGAGTTGGTGTAAACACTATCTTTAAAGATCAGGCCAGTGGGAGAGATTAAGTTGGATCAGTTTATCGTTTAACGAACACCTTTACTTTATTTGGTTTTGCATCCTATTATACCTATACAAATTATCTGCTGTTAAATCTTTAAACAGTAAGAATGCTAATAAGTCTTGCCGTGTAATATGCTTTAAACGTCTTGCAGGAGGAAAATCCCTTTCATTTCAAAGTTTTACGGATCTTGTGTTTCTCTTGCACAATTATGAGACAAATGTTGTCTATTAGGTTTTTTTTTTTTTTTTCAAGTTTTCTGTTCCTTCTTACTCTTCCATCACTGTAACAATTTGACTGAACGATGTTTCTTCTAAATCTTCCAAACTTTAACACTTTAGAAAGAAACACTCAAAATATGGTTAGTTTGTTTGTTTGTGAAGGTGAAGGAAGTGTGTGTGTGTGTGTGTGTGTGGGGGGGGGGGGGGTAACAAAACCTCCCCTAAATCATGAAACAGATTGTTTTGAACCCAACAGTGTTTCAGCTTGGTCATGGATGGTTTCTTTTTTGCTGAGACTTTCCATCCTTCATCCAAACGACTTCTTCAATCTGAGGTCAATGTAGCTCTTTGGGACTGTGATGATGGCGGCAGTCTTCAGGCAGGTGGGAACTGTTGCCAGGGTGAGTGAGGAGTTAAAGATGTCGGCTAGCACCTCGCAGAGCTGACCGGCACAGTCTTTTGCTTTGTTTGGAATTTGACCATAATTAAATCCACTAGTTTCAGCTGATTTCCTTTTCTTTACTTTACAAAGGAAAAACATATTTTTTTTTCTCTTGCTTTATTGTTAGTTGTGCCAGATAACTTTTATATGAAAATGACTGAAAGTAGAGAGTTCGCCTACATTTACGGATAAAATGGAAGCTGAAGAGTCTTGTGAATATTTGTATGCATACAAACAATTTTCAGGACAGGTTCTTTTTTTGTTTGTTTTTGTGCTGAAACGTTTCACATTCCATCCAGAAGGCTTCATCAGTCAAGGAAACACACAACACAAAACTTGATTCTTACAACAGCTTACTCCCAAGTATAACAAACCAGTTCTGTTGGTGCTAAGATGGTCTCATTGGTACGCCCCCCTCCTCCGGTGCCGGCCCTCCTCCTCGTTGACAGTCATGTCGAATGCATAATTTATGACTGGCACTCAAGGTATTGTACAGCACAGCAAGAAAAAAAATGTATATGTAAAAAAAGAATGTTCATGAACATCTTTGCATTTTCTTCTTGCACCTTTTAGCTCCAGCTGTGTAACAAGCAATGTTCACAGAGAGTATACTGATGCATGCTCAATCATCCATGTAGAAAAACCAAAACAAAAAAAACTAAGTCTGGTCCTCTGGACATTCAAAAAACAAAACAAAACAAAAAAATTGCAGAAATGTTAAGTCTTTCCTCCAAAAGACTTCTTCACTCTGAGGTGCTGTTTTCAGCTCAGTCTTATAAATAGTACCTTCTCATAGAGGATCAACCAGTTTGCTGCTGACAGCCAAAACTAGCTGCTCACATGATTAAGGCAGTTGATGAGGCAGTAGAGGTGGTCAGTTAAAATCAGACACCACTCTGAGCAACATGACCACACTTTCCACAGAGCAACTGTGTCAACTCTTGAAACTGTGCCTGCAGTCAACCTACTTCACATATGGGGAGCAATATTATAGGCAGAAACATGGGTGTGCTATGGGGTCTCCAGTTTCTCCTATTGTTGCCAACCTGTACATGGAGGAGGTAGAAAAGAGAGCCTTGACATCCTTTTCAGGGAGACCACCAAGTCATTGGTTCAGGTATGTTGACGACACCTGGGTTAAAATTAAATCTCAGGAAGTCCAACATTTCACTGATCACATCAACTCTGTGGATAAATATATCAAGTTCACACGAGAAGATGTAAAAAATGGCAGGTTGGCTTTCTTGGACTGTGAGGTCTCAGTTTCTGATAGAGGAAATTTGCAAACTGAGGTGTACCGCAAACCCACCCACACAGACCAGTATTTACAGTTTGACTCCCATCACCCTCTGGAGCACAAGTTAGGAGTCATCAGGACTCTGTACCACAGAGCAGACAGCGTCCCCACTAACTCAGGAGCCAGACAGAAGGAGAAATCACACACAAAACAGGCTCTAGAGAAATGTGGATATCCTAACTGGGCCTTCCTGAAAGCAGAGAAGAAACCCAAACAGGACTCCAGCCAGCCATCAGGTGAAAAGAAGGAACCCAGACCCAGACCAGTGGTCATTCCGTATGTTGCGGGAGTTTCAGAGACATTGAGACGTTTATTTTCTAAACACAACGTCCCAGTGGCTTTTAAACCCCAAAATACATTACGGCAAAGACTGGTTCATCCCAAAGATCCAGTCCCCCGGCACAAACAGAGTAATATTGTGTATGCTGTTCAGTGTCAGGAGGGCTGTGATCAGTCTTATATCGGGGAAACTAAACAGCCACTGGCCAAAAGGATGGCCCAGCACAGAAGATCAACATCATCAGGTCAGGACTCTGCGGTCTACACTCATCTCCAGGCCAGCGGTCACTCTTTCAGGGATGAAGATGTTCACATCCTTGATAGAGAGGAACGATGGTTTGAGAGAGGAGTAAAGGAGGCCATCTTTGTGAAAAGAAACCGTCCATCATTAAAGCTGCACTATGTAAGTTTGTAATGCAGTCTGTAACTTTTCTAACAATATATTTTTAACATATTTCTTCACTCTGTCACTATCTACTGACAGACTGATGTTAGACAAAGTAATCTCTGAAAAAAACTATAGTCCCCTTGCTTCTCTATCAGCATTTATAAAAACACTAAAAACACAGAGTGACCCGGACAATGACCAGCCAATAAAAACAGAGTTGTTTGTCACGCCCCAACCCACGCCCCCGCCTGTCACAGCCTCAGCGCCGCGGCTCGTTCTCATTCAAAGGATTGCAAAGCGATGCAGGACTGTTTTGTATGTGACACAAATGTATTAAATATCCCTTCTTCATCCCAGAGCTGGACTTTTATTTAGTTTTTTTGCCAAAAGTCAAGTGATCGCTTCATCCTTCACTGACAGGAATGAGGAAATGGATTTGTCACGACTCACGAGCGAATTAAATCATGTCCAAAGTGGCTGGTGAAGCTCTGCTGATTTCAGGGTGTTTTTGTGTTGTTGGACGAGTGATTCATGGTTTTATTATATTTTTTAGAACGTTGTATTAACATATAATCACAGAACTTCGCAGCGCAGAGACAGGACATGTAGTGGGGGCGGAGCATTCCAGACATACCAGACATCGACTGACAGACATGAGGAAGTCACGAGCGAATTAAATCATGTCCAAAGTGGCTGGTGAAGCTCTGCTGATTTCTGCTGGTTTTTGTGTTGTTGGACAAGTGCTCCATGGTTTTATTATATTTTTTAAAAACGTTTTATTAACATATAATCACAGAACTTCGCAGCGCAGAGACAGGACATGTAGTGGGGGCGGAGCATTCCAGACCTGCACTGACAGACATGAGGAAGTCACGAGCGAATTAAATCCTGTCCAACGTTGCTTCGTGAATCTCTGATGATTTCTGCTGTTTTTTGTGTTGTTGGACAAGTGCTCCATGGTTTTATTATATTTTTAAAAACGTTTTATTAACATATAATCACAGAATATTGAAGCGGCTCGAGCGGACATTCAGCAGGAGGCGGAGCTGAAGAACTCAAGTTCAACAGAGAACGGACTGTGGCTCCCCCTCAGAGCCATATACTGTATGGCTCTGAGGGGGATGGAGCAGAATGCTTTTACCTGATGAAAATTTTTCTAAGTCCCAGCGTTCTCGAGAAATTACATAGTGAACCTTTAAACAGGGGTGGAGGCCTCCGGGTTCAACTGTCCCCCTCTTTCAATGCTGTTATTCCTAGTCAGCAGCAAAATGGTTGATCCTCTATGAGATGGTGCTATTTATAAGCTGGTGAAGATTCTCAGTCGTCCAAGACATGATCAAATCAAAAAAGTGTTCAATACAAGATCAACTGGACTTAATTTGTTACAGAAGACGTTTTGACCTCTATCCAGAGGGCTTGATCAATTCTATTAGCAGACTGTACATACCTAACAGACATAACTCCACGTGCACACAGTCTGCTAATAGAATTGATAAAGCCCTCTGGATAGAGGTCGAAACGTCTTCTGTAACAAATAAAGTCCAGTTGATCTTGTATTGAACACGTTTTTTGATTTTGGTGCTATTTATAAGACTGATCTGAATACAGCATCTCAGACTGAAGAAGTCTTTCGGAGGAAAGACGAAATTTTTCTACAATTTTTTGTTTTGTTTTTGTTTTGTTTTGTTTTGTTGTTTGAATGTCCAGAGGACCAGACTTAACTTTTTTAGATGTTCACGGAGAAGCTGCTTTTTGCTTCAAACTCTCTTCCTGCAACAACTTCCCTCACACCATTTTTATTTGAGCTATTTTTGTAGCAAAAAGTACTTTTTTGGTGACACTTACAATAAAAACATGAGCCTACTGTAGTTGTATATCCTGCCGTTTATGTTTGGTTCTTGTAATTGTACATGCCGGTCAGAGCATGTTCAATATGGGCCATACTGCAAACAATGTGGGTCATCCAATATTTTTCACCAAGTTGGGTTGAGTTTCTCAATTGCAGTTGAGGAAACCATTTTAAACTGTCAAGGTTGAACATTGGTTGTACATCTCTTTTAAAGTAATTCACTGAGGGACTATATTCTCTGTGTTTTTCTAGCTAAGAGTCAGAACTGGTTCTATTAGCAGTTAGATTTTTTAAAGTGCAGGCAGTTTCTCACTGGCACCCTACAGAACGTTTCAGGGCGAATGGAGAACAGGTATTAGCCCCATAGATCATGTAAAATTAGCAGCAGGAACCCCTGTCAGCTCAGACATTGGCACTTAATCTTGGGCTTTTGGCAGACTGTTGCCTTAACAGGTCAAATGATATCTATAAATCAAGGATCCCCTGGTGGAGAGTGAGAAGGAGACGTGGAGAGAGGAGAGCTGCAATGAGCTGCCACTGAACCTCAAAGGAATTAAATCCCAGCCATAAAGCCAGGCCCAAGAAAATAATCCAGTCTCTCTCATAAAGGATTAAAACTCTTAAAGAAGGATTGATTGCCTCTTTGTCATATTTAATGTGATGTAATCCTAGATTTTGGAGATCACATGGTTCAAGGAATGAAAATAAATTCCTAGACAGTTCATGATGGGGAGGCATTCTGATTGTAAGATGTTCATTGGGTTGTCACAAAAAAATATTTACTTGGCAGAAAAATGGAAAGATGTGATTTTTTTTGTCCCTTTCATTTTTCACTCCAATGAAATAAAATGTTTTATGTATTTATTTTACAGTTTGAAATCAGTTTTTCTTCTTAAAAAAATAAAATAAAATAAATAAAAAATATTAAAGCAGACAAACAAACTAAGCAACAAAAGCAACAATTTATGCCAAAATTCTCAGCATCTGTGAATTCAAACAGACAATTGGAAAACAAAATGTATGAAGTACAATAATCACAAAAAGTCAGAAAATGAACTTCTAATTATTTAAAGGTGTTCTAAAAAAAACCTGTGTTGAAAAATGAGTTTAAAGCAGCTTTTCTTTAAAAACTTGCTAAATTGCTTATTTTACATAATACTTTGATTTAACATACTGTACACAGGTTATGGCAGAATAATGCATGTTTCATTACACAGGTGTTGGAGAAAAAAACTTCTTGCTTTATCTCACTTACTCAAAAGAAGCAACACACAACGACAGAAGATTTTTGCAAGGACACATTTTCTGGACAGGTTACACATATTGACATGAATTGCACGCATGAAGCCCAGTCACAAGAATCTGCCACGGGCAGTGCGTGCAGCGTGTTTTTATACCTTACCAGTTCAGCCAAGCTCACGGCCTCGGAGGCGACCTTGGAGCGTCAGATGCACGCAACTGCCTCACCCAGCTCCTCATTCAGCTCTTTCTGCTAAACCAAACATACGATTCATGGGCAGAGTTAACATTCTCAGCCATAGTAATAAACATCCATAAACTTTGACCAAAAATTGCTTAACACAGGGACTCCATGTTCAACTGTTCCCCTCTTAATGCTGTTATTGTGAGTATCACTCATCCCTCTGTGAATAGCAAGCGGCTGCCAGGGTACTAATGATCAGTTATCAGAGTCAGAGTCAGAGTCAGAGAGAATTTATTGTCATTTGCACCGCATGTAGTACATGTGTTGAAAACGAGATTATGTACACAGGGTCCCAGTTACATCCAACAACAAATGCAAGAGAAAAACAATAATAACATCTAGGATTAACTAAGAGAGACATCAGCTAGTAATACACTAAGCCCTAATGTAGTAGAAAAACATCATTATAAACAGCAGCACGAACATGAGCAGATGGTCACAGATGAACGCAGCAACAAGAAACAGATCAGTATCAGCATGATGTGACATTTTGCAGTGTTTATTCTTATTATTTATTTATTCATGAGTCTGACAGCCTCAGGGTAGAAGCTGTTCCTCAGTCTAGTGGTTCTACATTTGATGCTCCTCAACCTCCGTCCCGAGGGGAGTGGTGCAAAGAGTGAGTGTGCTGGGTGAGTGAGGTCTTTCATGATGCAGGTGGCTCTTTTTCTGCATCTGGAGGTGTAAATGTCTGTGATGGTGGGGAGACTGACTCCCACAGACTTCTGTGCAGCCTTCACCACTCTTTGTAGAGCTTTCCTCTCTGCAACTGTGCAGCCTCCATGCCACACGTTGATGCTGGAGCACAGGACGCTCTCCACTGCACACCTGTAGAACGAGGTGAGGACTGAGCTTCTCAGACCGGCTCGTCTCAGCCGTCTGAGGAAGTAGAGTCTCTGATGACCTTTCTTGATCAGGCTGGTGGTGTTATTGCTCCAGCTGAGGTTATCATTCATGTGTACACCCAGGTATTTGTAGCTGGAGACCACCTCCACCGCAGATCCACCTATATACAGTGGGGTGTGGGTGTGTTTGTTCCTTCTGAAGTCCACAATCATCTCCTTCGTCTTCTTCACATTCATGTGAAGGTTATTCTCTTTGCACCAACTCTCCAGATGTTTAATTGTTATCAAGCTGATGGTCCTCTTTTTGCAAGTGAACAACTAGTTTTGGCTGTCAGCAGCAAACTAGTTAATCAACTATGATAAGCTGCTGCTTATAAGACTGTCTGTTGCAGCTCCTCAGACTGAATAAGTCTTTTGGATGAAATATGAAACATTTCTGCAAAGAAGAATATTTCCAGAGGACCTGACTCAACGTTGTTAAATAAATATTTCAGTTTGCAATATACATGTTAGGCTGACTGGTAACTAAATTGTCTCTAGGTGTGAGTGAGAGAGTGAATAGTTGTTTGTCTCATTTGTCTCTATATGTCCCTGTGACGGACTGGAGACCTGCCCAGGGTGTCCCCCATCTCTCCCACAGAAACTGCTGGATATGTGCACCAGTGACCCCCGTGGGCCAAAAAGGAAAAAATGGGTAAAGAGAATCAATGGATTGATGATGGATGGATGGATTGTTTATATATATATCCAGTTTAGTTTGATGTGATCTTACTTAAACTTTATAAAAACAAAGAATGAGAGGAAGACCTTGTTGTTTTGCTTCTGATGGAGTTCAAACTTGCGGCAAAACAGGAAAAACAAAAAACCTAGCATTCCTTAAAAAGAAGCATATTGCCCACAGTGCTTCATACCAGAGGTTTCAATTAAAATTGTCTTTCTGTTTAGAATTGAAGAAGTTGTAGTCATTTTAATCCATGTGAGCCACATTACATTTCAGCTCAGCTCAGTAACTAGAATGGGATTAGCAAAGTAATTTGACATTAAATGTTTAAGTTTTGTTACAATTCCAACACGTCCCAGACAGCATTCTGTCAGTCGGTGTGGGGTTTCCTGTTTTTGCTTCCTTGCACAGATTTCCTGAGGTTGAGTCAAGGAGTCACAGCTGTCAGCCATTCTCACCAATCAGCTCCAGGACTATTTAAGACTGTTGGCTGGCTTCCTTCAGTGCTGAAGCATACCTACTTTATGGTACTAGTGCTTCCAGCCTCTTGGTGTTAATCCTTGTAGTTTCTATTCTTACCCTTGTGATTTTTTCCTCGTGACACTACAGACCCTGGTCCATTTATGCCTGACGTCTTGGACTCCTGGCTGCTTTGTGGACCTCCTGTGCTGAACTTCAAAGTTAAGACTCAACTCAGGACCTTTTCAATATACCTCCAGTGAGATCTTCCACCTCCACACTCCACCCGTGCTCCCCCCCTGTGGATAACATTGCCACTGTAAATAAATAATTGTTGTTTTTTTACCCCTGAGTCTGTTTCCTTTCAGTCCGTTCATCTGGGTTGATATTGATACCGTGACAGAAATGCTTCAGCCAAACAAACAGACCCAGAACGCGACTGGGGGAGAACCTTCTCAGAGGGCTACGGACCCCCAGATGTCACGACTGGACTTATTGGAGTCCAGACTACAACAGATGGCTTCCCAACAACAAACCAACCAATCCAACCTCAGAGAACTTGGAGGTTTGATGTTTGATGCTAATCAAAAACTCTCTCAACTTCTTTCTGTCCCACGGGCCGCTCAACCTGGGCCCTCACCTGTTATGGTACATCCAGACCGAACAGCATTTCAACTTCAAAAAAGCTCGTCACGCACGCAAGTGGACGCACTGGACCCACAGTGGTGTCCAGACCAGAACGCGAAGCTGCGGCGGTGTGGCGGCGGGGGGTGTGGGAGGAGCTTACCGGTATACCGAGTTCCTCACTGCACTCCGCCAGGCAAGGAGCTTTTTATTTCTGTCTCTGTAGAGCAGACTTGACTGGTCGTGAAGGACTTGTCGCGAACACACAGCTACAATGAGTTTCTCTTCCATAGTACACGACTTCGCAGGTTTTTTCTGTGTCCCACAAACAATACGTCACATAGTTGCGCAATACCCGTCCCCTCGTTTCCGCGTCACATAGGGACTCTCCCCCTCTCTTCTCCCCCCGACTCTCCCTGATTGGTTGACACACGCGTTCACGAGTTTGAACGGCAAAATTTTCAGCATGATCAAGGCGTGCTTTGGAGGCTGACGCGGGTTCACGTTGAAGGAGATATTTCGACGGTGTTCAAAATGACCAGGCTCTCATGTAAAAAAGATCAAGATTTATTTGGATCAACACAGGTTACAGGTTAACAGAGTTACAGCATAAACAATCATTTGTGCACAAATTACTGTGAGCCATATTGAGCACTGACCTGTCCGACGCGCTGTTCTCAAAAAGTGCTCAAGATGTCTGTCTCTTCTCGGCAGTATAAAGTGCAGCTTTGGGCTTTTCTCGTTTCTCATTGGCTTAGGGCCTGATAAGGAGCCTTGGAGCTCCCTTGTTTATCTGTTTTATGGCCTTGGAGATTTTATGGCTGGAACAGAGGTCTAGTCTGAAAACGCTCCTTTGTTCTGCATGTTTAAAATTGTCAGATCCATGTGTTTCGTGTATTCTCTTTAATGTAAATTCATGTAGTTAATGTCCAGTTACACTAATTGATGACCAAGTGTGTGTGTTTGTTTTATAAGTGCTCAGCCTTAGTTTAAGTAAAACCTGTGTCGGCCAAAGCAAACACAAAGTGCCTTTCTGCTGCCAAGAGCTGTTAACCCTCTCTTTGCTGGATCTAAACGCGTGCATTATAATGTTGTTTAATTGCATAAACGTTTGTAAAACCATTGTAAATACCTTGATTATAGAGCGCTTGTTATTAGTTTCAAGTAAGATTAACATATAGAACATCTAAATGTGTGTATATTCCTTCACCCCCTCTCATGACCTATTTTAATAGGTCACAACAACCCGCACGCCACCAGCCGGATCCCCCGAAGAGGACCCCCACCTCAACACCACAGGAAAAATACGACACACCAAATAAAATCACCCCAAAAGTAATCATAAACCCCACACCAAAACAACAATCACAAACCACCAAATCATAAGAGGATAACCATAATCATCAGTTCAACATCATCATCCCACCTGGAGTCCTCCGCCTAACTCCTCGTCCCCTCTACAGGTATCCAGACTCAGCCAAATCCCTGAGAGCTCCTCCACC
>JBBPBX010071981.1:3088-18179 GCA_038048925.1 Garcialebias charrua
ATATATATATATATCCTTTTTCACAACTCAAAGGCTGTCGTAGAAAGTCTACAGTCTAAAGGAAACGATAGGAAAGACCTTCATCTAGAACTACAGCACACATCATTCAGGTTACACAGGCGTGAATGTTCAGTTTTGTTGGGTGTCAGCACACGAGGGGGTGGAAGGAAATGAGAGAGAGCAGATAAACTTGCTAAAAGGCTTTGAAGGGTGAGTTAATATCTATTAGGGAAAGGAGAGGGTAAATCAATAATTAAAGGAAAAGAATTGGAAAATTGTCAGAAAAAGTGGAATGAGGACAAGAAAGGAATAAGATTACAAAATACAAAACTCAGTTACGATAATACTGTAGTTAGAGAAAGAAGTAGAAGAGCAGATGTTATAATAATGAGACAGAGGGTAGGCCATGCACTAAATGGGGAAAAGTAATAACAGTAGCTGTGAGGGATGTGAGGAGACAAAGTGTGGCACATTTATTAATGAAGTGTGTTAAATATATAGAAGAAAGGGTGAAACTGAAAGAAAAAGTCAAAGAGGCAGGGACAGTATGGAGCTTAAAGGGGATCTTAGGAACAGAAGGGGATAAGGATAAAATAAGCGATGTTAGAAAAGTGTAAATAAATATTAAAATAATAATTTAGGGACAGGAGGCTACAGATTACACACTCATGCTCAGTAGGTGGCAGTATTGCACCTGAACGTTGATAAGACACGCCCCCTCATTCTCTGCACAAACACGTGACGTGTAGAGCTGAGCTGGTTTCTGTTTTCAGAAAGTGAAACTTCACAGACACTGAGGCGAAATGGCGCAGAAAGGAGTTCAGCTGGACAGAGAAAGTTTCTCTTGCTCCATCTGTATGGATCTACTGGAGGATCCAGTTGCTACTTCCTGTGGACACAGCTACTGCATGAAGTGTATTGAAGACTTCTGGGATGGAGAGGATCAGAAGAAGATCCACAGCTGCCCTCAGTGCAGGAAGACGTTCACACCGAGGCCTGTCCTGGAGAAAAACATCATGTTAGCAGCTTTAGTGGAGCAGCTGAAGACGAGTGGACTCCAAGCTGCTCCTGATGATCACAGCACAGCTGGACCTGAACATGTGGCCTGTGATGTCTGCACTGGAAGAAAACTAAAAGCCATCAAGTCCTGTTTGACGTGTTTGGTCTCTTACTGTGAGGAGCACCTCCAGCCTCATTATGATGCAGCTCAGTTAAAGAAACATCAGCTGGTGGAGCCCTCCAAGAAGCTCCAGGAGAACATCTGCTCTCATCACGATGAGGTGATGAAGATGTTCTGTCGCACCGATCAGCAGATCATCTGTCACGTCTGCACGGTGGATGAACATAAAGGCCACAACGTCGTCTCCGCTGCAGCTGAAAGGAGAGAGAAGCAGAAGGAGCAACAGGTGATGAGAGAGAACATCCAGCGGATAATCCAGGGCAGAGAGAACGACGTGAAGCTGCTTCAGCAGCAGCTGGAGGCCATCAACGTCTCTGCTGATAGAACAGTGGAGGACAGTGAGACGATCTTCACTGAGATCACCCGGCTCGTCCAGAAGAGAAGATCTGAAGTGAAGCAGGAGATCAGATCCCAGCAGGAAACTGAAGTGAGTCGAGTCTTGGAGCTTCAGGAGAAGCTGGAGCAGGAGATCACTGAGCTGAAGAGGAAAGATGCTGAGCTGGAGCAGCTCTCACACACAGAGGACCACAAGCAGTTTGTCCACAGCTACCAGTCAGTGTCAGCACTCAGTGAGTCTCCACACTCATCCAGCATCAGAGTTGCTCCTCTGATATACTATAAAGATGTGGCAGCAGCTGTGTCACAGCTCAGAGACAAACTGCAGGACACCCTGAGAGACATGTGGGCTGACTTCTTCAGATCTTCATATGAACTCTTCGGATTTTAGCACGGGCTTACCGGGGCTGCAGCCCGGGGCCCCGACGCTTCGGGGCCCCCGAAGGATGTTTGACTAACGGTGCGGGTCGGATAGTTTATGTTTATTAAATTTGTTCATTTTTTTATCTCATAAATGATAGTGTACAAACCCGTGTTTGAGGCCTTTTCACACCAAAACAGTTTTGTCGTGATCATCCCGAGAGATTCACTTCACGTCCTCAGATTCTGAGTCAGGAGAGTCTGACTTGATGTGGTTACTGGGAGGTGAAGTAGCAGTCGCACACAAGAACGTTGATAAAACATGGAGTGCATTTGTAAATGATAAATCCTGGTCTTTATTTTGTGACAAAGACTAAAATAATTTTTTATCACAGCAGAATCAAAACTCCCATCTCAGCTCATGTTGTGTCCAGAGCTGTGTGTACCTGATCACAGAGCGGGTGTTCTGTCTTTCTGCGTCGTCTCTGAGACCATGACTCTCCTCCACAAAGTCCAGACCTCCTTTACTCAACCGCTGCATGCCGGAATACGTCTCTTTCTTTGTGGAGACACAGCTGAGATCTGTAAACTAAAATAATTTTTGTTTGTTGCTAGAAGTTTCTTGTTGTGTTGTTTCCACTGCTTAGAGATCAACGTGTCCAACAGTTTTTTTTTTGACATAATTTTCTGTTTCAGTATTCAGGTTGTTGATGCACGAGCAAAATAAAAACTATTTTGAACAGACCTGAAAAACTACAAGAAGAACCAAGAACTTTGCTCACTTTTTGCTAGTAGGGTTTATTTTTTAGTCCTAAATGATGTTTTTTCTTTCTTTTCTGTAAAATGTACCGTATTTTCTGGCGTATAAGTCGCACCAGTCAAATAAAGCATCATGAAGAGGAAAAAACATTTATAAGTCTCTTTTGCGCAGAGCCGGCCTGAATCAATCTGCCGCTGCTTAGGGCCCCCAGGCCACTAGGGGGCCCCCTAAGTGGAATTGAATTAATTTTATTAGTAATGGTTTTTATACGATTCTTGTTAGAAAGCCCACATTGTTTATACGTGGTTAGTTTGCTTGATGAGCTAAGTTCTCTTGCCCCATTTGCACTGCCTCTACTCAGCCCCAACTATGGGAACCGCGCCACGGAAAGAACCCTTTGCATTAATACGTTAGCTAGTATTTTTGGCTGATTTGAGGCTAATTCGAGTCCTCTTTTCATCCCTGCTTCTCTGGTGGGACCGACCGAGCTCAGTCGAGCCGAGTCCGGACCGAAACGTGAATGCTGGACTCTGATTGGTCAGGGGGAGGTGTCACTGGATCAGAAACTTTTCACCTATCCACCATTTGCAATTTCTTGGGATGCGGCGCAGCCGCGCAGCGGCTGGATCTATTTGAAAGATTTTTAAAAACAATAATGACAGCACCTTGTTTTATGCTGAAGTCCAGGCGTTTTTGTGTTTGGTGACCGACGAGCGAGCTGAGTCACCGCGGAGGACCATATGAGCTGCCGACACGTGAGGCCGGACCCGGAGCCCCGGCCTCGCCTGCTCACTAAGGCCGGATTCCGAGCCCTGGCAGGCGGGAGGACTGGGAGTCCGAGACGGAGGGTGGAAACGTTATTTTAAAAACATTTTATGTATAAAAAATGTTTTTGTTTTTTTTCATCAGTGAAGATTAAAAATTAATGGTGCCGGCTTTATCGTGAAATCCTGTTTTCACGTCGACTATTAAATAATCTGTTAATTAAAGTTAACTCAGTTGAAAATTCATAAAAAGACAAAATCAGGAATATTTCCCTCACATGTTTAAAGAAGAGATACAGCCTTTGGTTCAATTTTATTCTAACCCACAAATGTACAAATCACAAAACAAGAATTACACATTCAATTCAAGCTAAACTTTCAACCAAAGCTAAAATGATCTGTATACAAGAAAAAATAATATGTATACAAGAAAAAAATAATATGTATACAAGAAACAAAACCACAGTGAATGCAAGCACATCAAATGATGAAGAAAAATATAGATATCCTGATGCATGCTCAATAATCAAGGTAGAAAAATCTAAAAAAGCTAAGTCTGGTCCTCTGGACATTCAAAAAACAAAACAAAACAAAAAAATTGTAGAAATGTTTCGTCTTTCGGACGTACAGTATTCAGCTCAGTCCATCCATCCATCCATCTTCTTCCGCTTATCCGGGGTCGGGTCGCGGGGGTAGCAGCCTAAGTAGGGAGGCCCAGACTTCCCTCTCCCCAGCCACTTGGAGCAGCTCCTCTGGGGGAATCCCAAGGCGTTCCCAGGCCAGCCGAGAAACATAGGCTGTGTCTCAATTCAGGGGCTGCGTCCTCATGAGGACCCAGCCTAGCTGGGCCGAGTAGGCCACGCACTCACAAGACCGGGTGGGCTGAGCGAAACTGCTGAAATGGGACGGTCTAGCCTTCAGGTTTGCCGGCCTTGAAGTGGGTGGGGCGTTCTCTTGAAGTGGGTGGGAAGTTCTTGTGTGCCGCTTTGTGTGTGTGGAAAGAGAAGGGACGCCGCTAAAATATATTAGTTAGCTGAATACATGTATATATATTAGTGTTTCTGAGTTTACTGTTTGTTAAGAACTGATTACAAATCAGCTTATAAGGGGCGATCTGTTAAAACCCAGAGTGGACCTATGAAATGCAAGTTGTCCAGTAGCTCAGTTGGTAAATCAACCTGCGATTGGTGCAGAGATACTTTTCTCGAAGCTGGTTCGAATCTCACTCGGTACGGTTAAAACTTATTTTACGTTTGTCTTTTATTGGATAAAAAAATGAGGACTGAGATTAAAAGGAAGGAGTTTGTGAAACTCCTTTTTTTTTATCCAATAAAAGACAAACGTAAAATAAGTTTTAACCGTACCGAGTGAGATTCGAACCAGCTTCGAGAAAAGTATCTCTGCACCAATCGCAGGTTGATTTACCAACTGAGCTACTGGACAACTTGCATTTCGTAGGTCCACTCTGGGTTTTAAAAGATTGCCCCTCAGAAAATCCTTGCTACGCACGTGTAAAATAATCTGATTTGTAATCAGTTCTTCAAAAACAGTAAACTCAGAAACACTAATATACTGTATATTCAGCTAACACATTTTTTTTTGTCGTTTCTGTAGTTAAATTTTAATGAGATATATTCGAGCTGAGGTTGTTTGAGATGACTAAATAAAGGTTGAATGAATATTCGCGCTGAGGTTGTTGTTAAAACGAGCTGATGACTCAACAACACGCAGCAGCCCCGACACTGCACGCAGAAAGTCCCACCCCCCCCGCGAAATCTCTGCTGGCGCTATGAATTCTGGGATAGCCTCCGTCTTGAAGGATTCACGAATGCATCCTTCGATTTCGGCAGGAAGTAGGCCGCATTCCTCGGCCGCATGAGGAGGAGTCTTCGAATTGGGACAGTCCTCCGCGCGGGGCAATGACGTATGCGGCCGACAAATGCGCACTCATGAGGATGCAGCCCCTGAATTGAGACACAGCCATAGTCCCTCCAGCGTGTCCTGGGTCTTCCTCTGGGTCTCCTCCCGGTGGGACATGCCCGGAACACCTCACCAGGGAGGCGTCCAGGAGGCATCCTAACCAGATGCCCGAGCCACCTCAACTGGCTCCTCTCGATGTGGAGAAGCAGCGGCTCTACTCCGAGTCCCTCCCGGATGACTGAGCTTCTCACCCTATCTCTAAGGGAGAGTCCAGCCACCCTGCGGAGAAAACTCATTTCAGCCGCTTGTATCCGAGATCTCGTTCTTTCGGTCACAACCCAAAGCTCATGACCATAGATGAGGGTGGGAACGTAGATCGATCGGTAAATTGAGAGCTTTGCCTTTTGACTCAGCTCTCTCTTCACCACGACAGACCGGTACAGCGCCCGCTTCACTGCGGATGCTGCACCTATCCGCCTATCGATCTCACGCTCCAGTTTTCCCTCATTCGTGAACAAGACCCCGAGATACTTAAACTCCTCCACTTGGGGCAGGACCTCAGCTCAGTCTTATAAATCAGTCAGCTCAGTCTTATAAATAAATAACTATTTATTTATAAGACTGAGCTAAATACAGGTAGTCCCCGATTTACGAGCGAGATCCGTTACAACGAGGCGCTCGTAAACCGGAAATCTCGTATTTCGGAACGGCCGCCATTTCTCTCGTAAATCCGGAATTTCGCTCGTAAATTGGAACGGTTTTCGCTAGCGCGACTAAAAACACTCTATTTTCATCCAAAAACTGCTTATGAGTGCATAAAAATGATCGGAAACGTGTGTTCATATGCTTAACTAACTAACTGTGGTGAAAAAACACATGAAAACTCAGTATTTTTTTCGTTTTTTCCAAAAATTCGCAGCTCGTAAGTCTGGAACCTCGCAGATCAGAGCGCTCGTAAATCGGGGACTACCTGTACAGCTCCTCAGACTGAACACACAGGATGCACCCCTATTTCACCTCACAGCACTTAGGTTAGATTCATAGCTTTCAAAAATCCAGCAGCAGTGCGAGCAAATGCGTTTTAAAAAATGCAGTACAGTATAATGAATGAACTAAAAATAAAAAAATGGGTGAAACTCCAAATTCCTCTAGGTGTGGATGCACCAATATGTAAATGGCCTATACGCCTGTTGTCCCTAAGGAAAACCACAAAATGCAACCTGTAATTTTTAAATCGGGTAAAATGGTTAAAAAAAGGCTGGTTCCTACCACATAACCCATGATTGGATTGGTTTTCTAGGAAAAAGGAGAATAATTCCTACAGCATTTGTTTAAAACGGTCATCATGTAATTCCAATCAGAGACTTGTTCAGGGTTATCTGGGGTCAGTTTCTTGAAGGGTGATCATGTGCTGCTGAGCGGTTCTTCATTGCTTTAAGTTTCCATCTTTTTTTTTTTTTTTCCAACTCATCTGCAGTCAAAATCTTCTCCCTTCAATCTTCAGATCTGATCCAAGTCTTCAGGGCTTGACAACTGTGTTCCATCTCTGCCTGAAATGACTGACCGACTTCTGTCTGCCATCTTTGTATTTTTAAACTCATCTCCTGTCTCTGATTGGCTTGTTTCTGATCTAACATCCATTTTGAAGACCTGTCAACCATTTTGAAGACTTTTCAACTGTTCAAAAGTTTGTCTCCTTCTTTTCAACGTGTGGTTTTCATGTGTAGCCGGTCAGGTGTGGTTAAAATTGGATACTGAAGTAAAAAAAAAAAACTATTTTAAATAAATAAAATTGGTTAAAATGGTTGTACCTAAAAAGTTACCTTAAAATGCACGCAGGCCCGTTGCAGAGGAGGCTTGAGACCAGTTCACACACTGACACCAGTTAAATTGCACAATTGTTTAATTAAATACTGCTAAGTTTAAAATATTTACAGTTTTAAAAGGCAGTTCTAGCTCAATTCAATAAAAAGTGCAATTCAATAAAATGTTCTACAGAAACGGGAAAGAAAACCACACACACACACACACTTCCCACACCAAACCAGGATTACTACCGCCTGGAGGGATCCTGTATCAATCACATGACAGTCCAAAGTCCACCCTGGTATGATCCGTCGCCCCAGAAGAGACGCCACTCCAGCCGACGCCTGTTCAATTAGTTGAGCTGGACATCAGTCAGCCCAGTCCAGCCCACAGGACGCAGCCCGCCCCACTCCGTCCAGACAGCGGGCACCAACACAGGACCAGTCGGCAGTCGATGGACGGCCCAGATGGAGACAGAGACCAGTCGGGACCATCCGGACAGCAGCAAACAAACAGCCAAGGACAAACAGCAGACCAAAGGACGCCAAGGACAAACAGCAGACCGAAGGACGCCAAGGACAAACAGCAGGGACTAAAACAGCATTAAAATCTAAAAAGCAGTGGTGGGCACCGCTAATCCAAAAATTAGTTCCGCTATTTCTAAAGCGCTTATTAATTTATTTAGGTCCGCAATTTCAAAAGCGCTTATGTCTTAGGAAAACTAGCGGAAGCTAATTTTTAAAGCGCTAGTTCAATTCACTTGGTAGCCAGCAGATTTGATGGCGAACTACTTTTTTAAATCCAGCAGATTTGACCATTTCGTGAAACGGTTAAGCTCAGGAACCCTTGTGCTATAAAGTTAGCTAAGAAATATATATTTTTAAGCGTTTATTTAGCTAAATTTAAAGAAATAAAGCTGTCCCACCAGCGCGCATGCAAATGAAATGGCGAACTACTTTTTTTAATCCAGCAGATTTGACCGTTTCGTGAAACGGTTCAGCTCAGGAACCCTTGTGCTATAAAGTCAGCTAAGAATTTTTTTTTTCTCAGCAAAAAAAAATAAATTCTCAAAAAAAAAAGATGGCGGCTGAGAGAGGACGTTTTTAGTCGGGCTCCTGCCAGTACTACCTCCAAAAGGAGTATTTGGAGAGCTTGTACTCGCTTGCACTCGCAGTTTTTTGCGCTGGATGTGCAGAGAGGAGCGCTGAAAAAGCTGCGGAAATTGGACTGGAACATGCGATCCAGAATTATGAATCTACAGGCCAACGTGTCCGTGAGTTTTCACCGAGAGTTAGCCTAGCGTAGCTACAAACCGGGCTAATCAAAGCTAACCGAGCTGGGTCACCGTAACCGGGTGCCGTAGCTGCGGGCTTCGTGAACAAATAAACCTGAAAAATACGCTGGTTGTTACGAAGAAACGCGGGCCGGCACGCTGGAGGTGCTTTGCAGCGAAAGAATACAACAAAGCTGGGAGTGGAGGCTACAAGCTAATGCTAGCTATGTGCTACTGATAAAAACTAATGCGGGCAAACACCACAGAGTTGGGGATTGTTGCTACGGGCTAACGATCTGAAGTCTGTGGTCTGATCTGTAGTCTGTGAGCTGGTGAGGCCAGAGAGGCATTGGAGTGCTACTGTGGGACAATAAATTATATCCAGGCCCCAGATGGACGAGAGCTGAGCTGAACTGGTTGCTGGTGGACAGGACCTGCGCTAAGCTAATTGCTATGGACGTGAGCAGAGCAGTGAGCGAGTTGCTATGGATGGAAGCAGAGCAGCGAGCGAGTTGCTGTTGGACGTGAGCAGAGCAACGAGCGAGTAGCTGTTGGACGTGAGCAGAGCAACGAGCGAGTTGCTGTTGGACGGGAGCAGAGCAACAAGTGAGTTGCTGTTGGACGGGAGCAGAGCAACGAGCGAGTTGCTGTTGGACGTGAGCAGAGCAACGAGCGAGTAGCTGTTGGACGGGAGCAGAGCAACGAGCGAGTTGCTGTTGGACGGGAGCAGAGCAGCGAGCGAGTTGCTGTTGGACGGAAGCAGAGCAGCGAGCGAGTTGCTGTTGGACGTGAGCAGAGCAACGAGCGAGTAGCTGTTGGACGGGAGCAGAGCAACGAGCGAGTTGCTGTTGGACGGGAGCAGAGCAACGAGCGAGTTGCTGTTGGACGGGAGCAGAGCAACGAGCGAGTTGCTGTTGGACGGGAGCAGAGCAACGAGCGAGTTGCTGTTGGACGGGAGCAGAGCAACGAGCGAGTTGCTGTTGGACGGGAGCAGAGCAGCGAGCGAGTTGCTGTTGGACGTGAGCAGAGCAACGAGCGAGTTGCTGTGGACGGGAGCGGAGCAGCGAGCGAGTTGCTGTTGGACGGGAGCAGAGCAACGTGCGAGTTGCTGTGGACGGGAGCAGAGCAGCGAGCGAGTTGCTGTGGACGGGAGCAGAGCAGTGAGCGAGTTGCTGTGGACGTGAGCAGAACAGCAAGCTGGTTACTGTTGGACATGAGCAGAGCAGCGAGCGAGTTGCTGTGGACGGGAGCAGAGCAGCGAGCGAGTTGCTGTGGAACAGTGAATTTCTGTATCCAGGCCAGAAGAAGCAGGCGAGATGAGTCCTGGGAAAAAAAAGAAACAGGAGTCGCCGAGACAGGAGTCGGTGAGTCAAAACTCGGTGGATAAAAATTTGGAGTTAATGGAGGAATTGAAAAAAGCAATAAACTTTCTCACTGAGGAACTTGCAAGTTTGAGAGCTGAGCAAAAAAACATTACTCAACTGGTAGAGGAGATGAAGCAAATGAAAGCTCAGGGGATCATCAGAGATGAACAGTTAGCTCAAATGGAACAAAGTTGTGATGACATGGAACAATACATAAGAGGCGAGAATCTGGTCATTTCTGGACTCAAGGTTAAACGCCGGACATCGGCAGAAGTAGTTGAAGGCATTACCACGACTGAAGATGGACCACCAGAAAAACTGCAGTCTCTGGAGGATCAGGTAGTCACTTTCTTAAGTGACAAAGGCATTAACATTAAACATGATGACATTTCCACCTGTTACACACTGCCCAATAGAGCTAACAAACTTAAACCATCAGTAGTCGTCAGATTCATTGGAAGGAAACAAAGAAACAGGGTAATGATGCAGTCAAAGAAACTCATAAACACTAATGTCTACATGAATGAACACCTAACTAAAAAAAACGCAAACATTGCACATGCAGCAAGGTTGTTGAAAAAGGACAAAAAAATAACAAAAACTTGGACAAGAAACGGAAACATATGGATCAAAGTACATGAAAGTTCTCAAGCTAAAATAATAAAAGATCTGAAAGACTTAGACACATTTAGATGAGCTCAAAAATGACAAATCACCAATCACTATCACATGTTCATACACAAAAATTGACAAAAATGAACAAACAAACAAATACATTAAAACATGACAACAACAAACGAAGACTCAGAGTTTAAAATATACAATGTTGAAGATGTGGTTGATGCAAATTTTTATCCTGCTATAAAAGACTGTGAATACTATAATGAAGAACAGTTTAATGACATCAATATAACAAATGGAGATCTCTCTATTATTCACATCAATAGTAGAAGTATAAATGCAAATATATCCAAAATAACAGATTATTTAAAACAGTTAAACAGAACTTTTACATTAATAGCACTGTCAGAGACATGGCTTAATGATGAAAACAAAAATAATGTTCACATCGAAGGATATGAATTATATCATTTAAACAGAAACAATAAAAAAGGTGGTGGAGTAGCTCTATTTGTCAAAAATGAAATAAAGTGTAGAATAATTAAAGAAATGTCAATAATTGTTGACAATCTTATGGAAATAATAACAATAGAAATATTAAACGAAAATGCTAAAAACATATCCAGTTGTGTATATCGATCACCAGGATCAAATATATAAATATTCACTGATAAAATCATACAACTATTGGAAAAGTTTATGTAACCAGGTGAAAAATGGGTACATGTCAAATGTATTTTAAAAACCATGTTTTGCTTTAATTTCACCTATGGTTGTAATTCTTGTTTTTTGTCAGCATGTGGTGCTGTTGGTACAGAGAGGTCTAAAAGGACCGGAAATAGAGAAAAAACCCTTTGTTTATGTACGATGGCACGGACTGGTAAGAAAACGGAAGAGAAGGACATTTTATCTAGGACTTGGTGAAGAAGACCACTCTGGCCACGTGAGAGGAGAATCCTAGTGTCCGGTAATTGTTGGAACTGAATTATCTTCCGTGAATGAAGCTATAGAGACGATGCTAATGTTTTATTTCTGTTTGTTCTCTCGTAGAGGGCCGCTGCCGTTTGTTATGCAGTAGCTTTCACGCTGTTAGATTTCAGCTGTTACGTGCAGCTGCATGCTACTCTGTTGGGTGCTAACCGTGTTGTCGGTCCGCCATTTTATTTGAAGCTAAGGCTTGCTGCCGTTCGAAACACGGACTTTTTCTTGTTTTTTTTTATACATAACTCAGAGGGAATAGTTTATTTTTGAGAATAAAGAACCCCTTCTATTTGAAGCTTCGTGTGCTGCATTTATCCCGGTTTCAAATATTGGTACCAGGAGTGGGGTCTCTCGTTTTTTTCCCTCTGCGAGTGCATGTATATGGCGGTGCAGCGGTAGCATTAGCAAACGGCAGTGGTGAAGAAGTGGCCTACACCTGAGTGGACGTGGGCATCGCGTCGGTGAGGAGGCATCTGTTTCGAGACCAGAGGGGGGACGTTGCTGAGCAGTCTGTGCTGGCGTGGTCGTGAAGGATTTCAGACCAGAGCGCATTCCAGGCGGGAGAAAGCATCGCCCAGCAGCGGTCTTGGAGCAGCCCAGGGACCTCCGGTGCACTCCGGACTTCGACCAATTTATCCTTTGCTATATAAATTTCTATTTACTGTTAATATTTATATTGACTGTTAATACTTCTATTGACTGTTAAGTGAACTGAAAAAAAAAATAATAATAATAATTTCAGAACAT
The DNA here is from genome assembly GCA_038048925.1 of Garcialebias charrua. Taxonomy (NCBI): domain Eukaryota; kingdom Metazoa; phylum Chordata; class Actinopteri; order Cyprinodontiformes; family Rivulidae; genus Garcialebias; species Garcialebias charrua. Next base: position 15,201 of record JBBPBX010071981.1, read on the forward strand.
GTCTGAACAAGATGGTTCCATAAACATTGAGATGCAGGGACAACAGTTACTTGAACAAGCTGGGGTGTTACAACAACTAAATGAGTTAGCCCGAAGGCAAGATGAAGTCATGACAGTCATATCATCACTAAATAATGAGCCTACCAGGTCTTATGTCTACGTACCCAGAGAAAGGCACATTTCACCATTTAGTGGAGACATTGACAAAGATGGGAGGAGTGTGGATGAGTTTATTGAAGAAGTAGAAAGGGTAATTTCTGCTAGAAACCAATCTGCACCCGAACAGTTTGATTTTGTGCTGTCGCTGTTAAGAGGCCCAGCTCTGGAAGAAGTGCGTTTACGCAAAGCTGATGGTGATGTTGTAAAAGACCTGCTTGTTTACTTAAAAGATGCATTTGGAGATAAACGTAGCGCTGCCCAACTTTTACAGAGCTTCTACAACTGTAAACAGAAGGAGGGTGAAGACATACGTGACTTTTCACATTCATTATCTCAGGCCTTTAGTTTGGTATGGAAACAGCATCCTAATTCCATGGGTAATGAGAACGCAGTGTTGAGAGACCAGTTCATTGAGGGCATCAGAGACCTCTCACTGAAACGAGAACTCCGAAAACATGTAAGAGGAAAACCTACATCCACTTTTATAGAGGTGCGTGAGGAGGCTTACTTGTGGTCCTTAGACCAAGCCCCTAGCACAAAAACGGTTAGGAGTAACGTGAATAACTGCCGTACTGTTAAAGCCGAAGCACAGTGCTGTGCAGTTAAAGAGACAGAAAATCCAATGCATCTGGAGGATGTGATGAAAACTCTTAAAGAGCAAGATAAAGTCACTAATCTAACTAGACCTAATGAGAAGTCGGTCTCAATGGATGACGTTCTTAAAGTGCTCACTGAGCAAGGGAAAGTGATAACAGAACTCACTAAGGCTGTGAAAGAGCTGACAATTCAGAACAAAAATCCTAGTAGCCAGACACCATCTCAGACCAAAACTGGTCCAAGATTTACCCCTGACGGTAAGCCGATATGTTTCAAGTGCCAAACTGCTGGTCATGTTGCCAAACAGTGTCCCCAGAGAAGATACAAAAACTCTGATGAGTACCCCATTTCTAGTCCGTCGGGAAACGAGAGGCCCTGGTTGCAGTGAGTCGGGTAACGCAGGGTCATGTCGTAGACTCACCTACACTGGAGATCACACGAGAACAAATTATTGAGCGTGCCATAGGAAAATGTCCAGTGGTTGATCTAAAACTTAATGGCAGGTCAGCACATTGTTTACTAGATACTGGCAGCCAGGTCAGTACTATGACAGATGATTTTTTCAGAAAATATATTGGTGATGATGAGAGCATGCTAGCTACAAATAGTTGGCTTAAAATAACTGCTGCGAATGGACTTGACATTCCTTATCAGGGATATATTGAACTGGAAATTGAGACGATGAGTTTAAAGATCCCAAATTGTGGTTTCTTGGTCCTGAAGCCGTCACTGAACCCTGTTGTTTCTGAAGAATGCATAATCGGTATGAATGTCATTCACAGATGCAGACAGCTAGTCACAACAGAGTTTGACAACACTTTGGGTGGATCCTTGGACTCTGGGTGGAGGACAGCTTTCCAACAGGTACAGATCGGTTGCATTGAGAGAAAGGCAGTAGTTCGGGTTGCAGGAAGAAACAAAGTACGCATCCCTGCATCCTCGATGTCCACTGTGTTTGTAAAAGGTCACACTAAAACCTTAGATGCAGCCTCTCAGTTGATCATCGAACCAGTGACCACTCCTCTACCATCTGGATTAGCAGTTATCCCAACACTTGTCACAAGGACCAGCCATGTTCTTCCGCTCCAGGTGGTTAACTTCTCCGCCGAGGAAGTGTGGTTAGGCCCCCGAACACGGCTAGGCATGATCTCAAAGGTTGATCCTGCGGAGAGTGAGCAGACATGCCAAGTAAAGTTTCAACGCATCTCTGCCGGTGTTGAACAGGTTTCAGTTGACCCTAACATGGTGCAAACTGACAGTAAGGTGCAAGCCATTTTGGAAAGACTTGACATGGGGGGCGCAGAGGAAGAGCGTGTCGCTCTCTGCTCATTGCTGTCCAGCTACATTGATGTTTTTGCAGATGATGAGGAGAATCTGGGTCACACAGATAAGGTGAAACATGAGATCAAGCTGGCGGATGACGTACCTGTCACACAGCCATATCGTCGTATACCTCCTAACCAATACCAGGAAGTACAAGAGCATATCTCTAAACTGTTGAAAAAAGGAATCATACAGGAAAGTGAAAGCGCTTACGCCTCACCAGTTGTGGTAGTCCGCAAAGGTGACGGCAGTATACGCTTATGTGTAGACTACAGGAAGCTAAATCTAAAAACTAAGAAAGACGCATTTCCATTGCCTCGTATTGATGAGAGTTTTGATGCGCTAAAAGGTGCTAAATACTTTTCCACAGTTGACCTTGCCAGTGGGTATCACCAAGTAGCCATGGATGATCGAGACAGACATAAGACGGCTTTCACCACGCCTTTTGGGCTGTTTGAGTATGTACGCATGCCCATGGGGGTGTGTAACGGGCCTGCAACATTTCAAAGATTGATGCAAGCAACTATGAGTGACCTGATATTCGACATCATGTTAGTCTATCTGGATGACATTTTAGTATACTCCCCAAGCTTTGAGTCTCATTTGGAACGGCTGGATCTAGTTTTTAAACGTTTGAGAGACACTGGATTAAAAGTGAAGTGGGAAAAATGTCACTTTTTGCAGAAGGAAGTAAAATTCCTTGGACACCAAATTTCTGCAGAGGGTATCGCAACTGATCCCTCCAAGGTGGCAGCAGTCAAGGAATGGCCGGTGCCTGGCACCGTTAAGGAACTCCAATCATTTCTAGGCCTATGTAGTTACTACAGAAGGTATGTTGAGGGCTTTTCAAAGATCGCAGCCCCACTACATGACCTAGTGAATCAGTGTCGAGGAGCTGCT
>JBBPBX010071982.1:0-18179 GCA_038048925.1 Garcialebias charrua
ATTTACATTATTTAAGTATTTTCTTGATTTTTTATTTTATTTAATTTTGTCTGTTTTGCACAATTTAATTTATTTTTATTAATGCAAGTTATTTTTATCTGTTGATCTTGCAGTACAAATTATTTTGAACATTAGTGTTGCAGTTTTTTGAACCAAAGATAATAAAATAGATGCTACTTTTGCACTAAAATACATTGCATACTGGTGTTTTTTTTCTTCTTCTTCTTCTTCTTCTCCTTTTCCTTTGTTGCTTTTAGTACCACTGGATTGCATGTGTCAAACTCATAACCAACAGTGATGTCATAAATGACTTTGCAACCAGAAAAGCGAGGAAGCACAGGTTTTAAGAGGTGAGAAAAATTTGTTAAGCATTTTTAGTTAAGCTTTAGCAAATTGTTGCATACAGTTATATCGTTTTAAGAACTAATTAGCCAACTACATTTACTTTTTTAAACCATTACACGTGGTCTAAAGTGATTGTTCATTTACATTGTTTAAGTATTTTCTTGATTTCAAAAATCGGTTTACGGCGCTGCGTAGGAACGGATCAACGTCGTAAGTTGAGGACTACCTGTATGTGTCCCTCTACATCTTAGAGGGACACATAAAGAGAAGTCAAAGATCACAGTTGTGAGCTTTGATATTACTTTATCAGTCAAATCAAATAAATTTCTATGTTTTTAATGCCATAATTATTAATCAAACATAAAATATTAAATTTTTAGAAAGTTTGATTTTACGAGTTTATTCATAGGCAGTTTTATCAATACATTCTGCCACGTCTGGCCTTCTGAGGACATTCATGAACTTGATGTGGTCCAAAATTAAAATAAGTTTGACACCCCTGCAATAAATTACATATATACATTAAAAAGGACTGTCAGAGTTGCAATACGTTTTATCAGGTGGGAGAATGATAAAACCATCTGACCGTTGATTGCAGTAATTCACATTATTAGTAGAAACAGAGGGCCCCCATCCAAATTTCGCTTAGGGCCCCAAAGAGGCTTGGGCCGGCCTGATAAAAACTATAGCAGCATGAAACTCGAGCTGCTTGCACTTAAATGGGCAATAGTGTAGGAGGTGGTGAAGAGACGACACAGGAGACGGGATGTAGTTCTTCACTTTTAATCAACTCCTACTCAACTGGCGGGAAAACACCCAACACCGCCTTATATACCCAATACAACATCCGGTCCTCTGGACCTTTCACAATAAAACATCCTGTAACGCCTTCGGTCCACTGGGTGTGAGTAGAGCCCCCTAGTGGTCAATCACACACGCACCCCCAGAACACCCAGTAAGGTCCATCACTAGTCCAGCATTTTAGGTTTGATCAAACGACCAGAACGGCTGAACCTGGGCCCTGCAGAACCAGTCTGATGAAGTGGAGGGCTACGAGGAGGGCCTGCAGAAGATTCGGGCTCCAATGGACGTTGAGAGTCTCTGGAAGAAGGACCGCAGTCCGTTAGCAATGTGGATGGAGGTCTGCCCCTGCGAGGAGCCTGGGCCGTAACAACCTGATCATCTGACATAACATGAGCTGGTTTAAGCCTATCGATACAGACAGTCTCAGTACGACCCCCTAAATCTAAAAGGAAATGTTTCGGACCTGGTTGAAGAACCCGAAACGGTCCATCATACAAAGGCTGTAGTGGTGTCCTGTGTGCATTGTGTTTGACAAAAACAAATTTAGAGGACTCCAGACTCTTAGGGACAAACGACTGCGGTAAACAATGGTGTACCGGGCCGGGGACACGAAAAGGGGCCTCCTGAGGTGAAAAATGTAGCAACGGTGGGGCGAACTGTGGTGAGGGTACCTCAGGTAAAAACTCACCGGGGACGCGCACAGGTTGACCGAAAACCAGTTCAGCCGGGGAAGAGCTCAGGTCCTCTTTGGTTGCGGTACGTAAACCCAACAAAACCCAGGGAAGACGGTCAATCCAGTTGTCACCGGTCAATGCAGCACGCAGTGCAGCTTTCAATGACCTGTGAAACCGTTCACACAAACCATTAGCTTGGGGGTTGTAAGCGGTGGTCCTGTGAACGTTAGTCCCCAGACCCTTGGCCATGGTAGACCAAAGTTCAGAAACAAACTGCGGGCCCCGGTCTGATGTAATGTCTGAAGGGGGGCCAAAACGCGCCACCCAGGTAGACAAAAATGCCCGGGCCACCACTGCAGATGTCGTGGATGTCAAAGGAACCACCTCAGGCCACCTGGTGGTCCGGTCTATCATAGTCAGCAGATGAGTAAAACCTTGTGATGGAGGCAGAGGGCCCACCAGGTCTACGTGCACATGATCAAACCGCCGACCTGGGATGGAGAAGGGTTCCAAAGGTGCTTTGGTGTGCCTGTTAACCTTAGCACGCTGGCATGGGACACACGCTGCTGCCCACTCCTTAACTGCTTTACGCAGACCGGGCCAAACAAACTTTGAACTGACCAGTTTCACCGAGGCTCTAACACCTGGATGAGAAAGGGAATGTAAGGAGTCAAAAACGCGGCGTCGCCATGAAACTGGAACCAGGGGGCGGGGCCTGCCAGTAGAAACATCACAGAGCAGGAGGGGACCTCCGTCATTCACCTGCCGTTCCTCCAACTCGAGGCCCGTGGGCCCGGACTGGAGCTCGAGTATTTCTGCGTCGCTACGTTGGTCCGCAGCCATAGCAGAAAAATCGATGCCAACGTATACGGGAGAGATCAGCACCCGGGAGAGACAGTCGGCCACCACGTTGGATTTTCCAGCCACATGCTGAATGTCTGTAGTAAATTCAGACACCGCTGCGAGGTGGCGTTGCTGGCGAGCAGACCAGGGGTCAGAAATTTTTGACATCGCAAACACCAAGGGTTTGTGGTCAACATATGCAGTGAACCGGCGGCCCTCCAGGAAAAACCTGAAATGGCGTGTGGCCAGGTAAAGCGCCAGCAACTCTCTGTCAAAAACACTGTATTTCAGCTCATTGTCCCGCAGCGTACGGCTGAAAAATGCAAGCGGCTGCCAAACCCCGGAAACCTGCTGTTCTAACACAGCCCCCACCGCAACATCAGATGCGTCGGTTGTTAAAGCTATTTGCGCCGCTGGGGATGGATGGGCCAAAAGGGCAGCAGTGGCCAGTGCAGCTTTAGCATCACCAAATGCCTGTAGGCGTTCTGGTGTCCAGTCCACGCTGTCGTTGGGCTTTTTCTTTTTCAGCGCTCCATAGAGCGGACGCAGCAGTTGTGCTGCCCTGGGGAGGAAACGGTTATAGAAGTTAACCATTCCCAAAAATTCTTGTAGCGCTTTAACAGACTGGGGCTGTGGGAAATCTGACACCGCCTGCACTTTGTTTGGTAACGGGACGGCACCACTTGCAGAAATGCGGTGGCCCAAAAAGTCAATGACTGGCAGCCCAAACTGGCATTTCGCTGTATTTACAATCAGGCCATGTGCTGCCAGGCGCTGAAAAACCTCACGGAGGTGGGACAAGTGCTGCTCAGCCGAGCTGCTAGCCACCAGGACGTCATCCAGGTACACAAATACGAAGGACAGACCCCTTAGGACTGAATCCATCAACCGCTGAAATGTTTGTGCTGCACCTTTAAGACCAAAAGGCATGCGCAAAAACTCAAACAGGCCGAAAGGCGTGATAACAGCGGTCTTAGGGACATCCTCCACATGCACAGGAACCTGGTGGTACCCCCGTACTAAATCTACTTTAGAAAAAATGGAGGTCCCAGCCAGGTGCACTGAAAAATCCTGGATGTGGGGGATGGGATAACGATCGTTCTCTGTGATGTTATTAAGGCGGCGGAAATCCCCACATGGACGCCATTTGCCGTCTGCTTTGGGCACCATGTGCAGGGGGGAGGCCCACGGACTGTTTGAGCGCTGCACGATGCCTAAACGCTCCATGTTAGCAAACTCTTCCTGTGCTATTGCTAGCTTAGTAGCATCGAGGCGGCGTGCACGTGCGAACACCGGGGGGCCCGTTGTGGGAATATAATGTTCGACCCCATGTTTTGTGTTTGTGTTTGCAAAATCAGGAACAGTCAGCGAGGGGAACTCAGACAATAAACGTTGAAACACATTACCCGAAGCTAAAAAGTTAGCATGCATTAAAGGCCCAGCTCCTCGCGTCTCACAAGGCAGTGACGAAAAAGACACAGCGTCGATCAAACGCCTGTTAGCTACATCAACAAGGAGCCCGTGAGCACAAAGAAAATCAGCCCCTAAAATAGGGACTGAGCTAGCAGCTACCACAAAGTTCCACTGGAAGTCCCGTTCATGGAAACACACAGTCACCAACCTTTCGCCAAACGTCTTGATGGGATAGCCGTTAGCCGCGGTTAGCTGCGGCCCGCAGCCTTCGGCCAACCTGTCGGAGCCAGTCGGGGGAACGAGGCTCTTCTGCGAACCAGAGTCCACCAGGAACCGTCTCCCCGACCTCGAGTCTTCGATGAAAAGCAGCCTTTCCCTGTCGCCAACGGCCGCGACTGCTAGCGGCCGTTGGCGTTCTCGTTTCCCTGCGGCTTGAAGCTGCATGGTGGGACGCATCGTCGTGCTTTGGCGCCAAAACGCTGGTGGTAGAAACAAAAGGCGGCTCCTGACCGCCTGCGGGCGACCCCTGCTACCACCGATGGCTCGTCCGGCGCTGAGGGCGCTGCTTGAAGCTCGGGCGCTGCTGGAGATCCGGGGACCGCCGCCTGGACCGTGAAGGTCCTCGCCGCCAGCAGGATGCAGTCGGCTTCGCAGGCCAGCGATCGGTAATCCTTCTGCTGCAGAAACGGGGAGTTGGCTAGGGCGGTGCGCACTGGAGCCGGTAGCAGGCGGAGGAAGAGGTGAAGGAAGAGAAACTCAGTCTGTTGATCCCCTCAAAGACAACATGCCTTCCATGAGCTCAAGAGCTGTGCCATCGCCCAAAGCGGAGAGAGAAAAAAGTTTCTCGGCGCGCTTCGCGTCTGAGAGCGTGTAACGCTGCAGAAGGAGCTGTTTGAGGGCTTCATACTTTTCTTGTGCAGGAGGGTCTTGTAGCAGGCTCATTACCCGCTGGGTTGACAATGGGTCCAGTGAAGCGACCACATGGTGGTATTTGGTGTCGTCTGCAGAGATCCCGCAAAGAGCGAACTGTGATTAAATGTGGGCGATCCACGACTGAGGCGCGTGCAGCCTGAAGTCCGGTATTTTAACGGCCACCGCAAAAGCGAGCGGGGCCGCCGGTGGAGGTTCCACAACCGCGGACAGCTGAAGAGCGCTGGCTTGACCTTCAGATGTCGTCATATTCAGTTCACGAGGGTCACCAGTGTAGGAGGTGGTGAAGAGACGACACAGGAGACGGGATGTAGTTCTTTACTTTTAATCAACTCCTACTCAACTGGCGGGAAAACACCCAACACCGCCTTATATACCCAATACAACATCCGGTCCTCTGGACCTTTCACAATAAAACGTCCTGTAACGCCTTCGGTCCACTGGGTGTGAGTAGAGCCCCCTAGTGGTCCACCACAATAGTAGAGAAGTTTCGGGGGTATTTACTAGGCTCTAAATTCTCTGTGGTATCAGACAACAATCCCTTATGTCATCTAAAAAGTGCAAAACTTGGGGCTATTGAACAGAGATGGGTAGCACAGTTAGCTGCCTTCGACTTTGATGTGCAGTACCGGCCAGGTCGGTGTAACGCCGCCGCTGATGCACTGTCACGACACCCGTTAGCAGGGGAGCCAGAACCAACTGATGATGAGGAGTTTGATGATTGCATTGCAATTTGCAATTTGATTTGTAGAGGCACTGCCCTTGAGCCCGAGCTGGTTACAGCTGGGGTCCAATGTTGTCAGGTAAACCAGATTAGGGCTGCAGAAACTGATAAATCCAATTCACATGCTAAAGAGGCTACACCAACTCTTCCCGGTTACTCCAAGGAAGAGCTGCGGACATTTCAGTGTCAAGATCCAGTGATAAATGTTCTAAAACAGTTTGTGGATCGAGGTAGCCCGCCAAGTTCACAAGAAAGGAAGAATCTTCCTGGTGCTGCCAAATCATTGTGGAAACAATGGAAACACATTCAGATACGTGATGGGTTGGTGTACAGAGTGGTGAAGGATGATCGTGTTGGAGAGTGCTTTCAGTTGCTTGTTCCAGGTTGTTTACAAGCAGCTGTGCTGAAGAGTGTCCATGACTCTATGGGACATCAGGGAATAGAGAGGACATTACAGTTGTTGAGACAGAGAGCATTCTGGGTAGGGATGCATAACGATGTTGAGCGATGGGTTAAGAACTGTGAGCGTTGTATTCTCACAAAGATGCCTCACCCAAAGATTCACCCTCCAATGAAATCCTTTTTGGCAACACGACCTTTAGAAGTGGTGGCAGTAGATTTCACACTCCTTGAACCAGCTTCCGATGGCCGTGAGAACGTTCTAGTCATTACCGATGTGTTTACAAAGTTCACCCAGGCGTTCCCTACACGTGACCAAAAAGCAGAGACCACAGCCAAAGTCCTCTTAAAGGAGTGGTTCATGAAGTACGGTGTACCTGAACGTCTTCACTCAGATCAGGGCCGTAACTTTGAATCGGAGGTTATTGCTGAACTTTGTAGAATGTATGGTGTGAAAAAAACACGTACAACACCCCATCACCCGACAGGAAATGCCCAGTGTGAGCGTTTTAACCGCACTCTGCATGAACTGTTGCGCACCCTTCCACCTGACAAAAAGAGGCGTTGGCCTGAACATTTACCTGAGCTGGTTTATGCGTACAATGTTACTCCACATGCGACTACCGGATATTCCCCTTACTTCTTGCTCTATGGAGTAGACCCACATCTTCCTGTTGATGCATTGCTTGCGCATGAAAGTTCTCCTGATAAAAATCTTGATTGGCTTGCTGTGCACCAGCAAAGACTCAAAGAGGCACATGAAAGAGCAAAAGAGTATGCAGAGCAGAAAGCTGCAAAACGCGTTGCTCGGCATAGTCACAAAGTGTACTGTCCTTCGATTGAGGTTGGAGAGTATGTTTACCTGAGACACAGACCAGCTGGTCGTAACAAAATTCAGGATGCATGGAGTCCAGTTGTTTACCAACTCGTAGACGTAGTAGGCACAACTTGCATAGTACGACCTGCAGAGGGAGGGCCTACAAAAACGGTTAACAGGGCTGACATCAGGTCATGTGTCCATGTGCCAGACACAAACCAGGGACACAGTGAGAACACTGTAGCCAAACAGACAAATACTACTGAATCACACACTGCCTCATCTGATGAGTATGATGGGGGTATAGTCATTGAAGAGGTTTCTTTTGACTTAAATCCTGGTTCAGGTGTAGAAAATTGTCCTAGTGGTGAAAGTGTTCAGAAGCGAGCAGAGACTCCGTTGACTTCCGAATGTGAACTTCCTGTGATTGAACAGAGGGAGACTGAGCATGTTGACAATGAAGCAGGCGATATTGACCAACTGTGTGAGATTCCAGTGTCTCCTCCTGGCGTTAGACAAGCTCACACACCTGCTCCCCGCAGGAGTAGAAGAGTGAATGTAGGGAAACACCCAAACCCACATCACCAACCTAGGTCAGTGTTGGGGCCAGAAATGAACTCGTAAATGGTTTCACAGATTATTGCAAGCTTAAGTTCTGTGTTTTCCAGAGAAGCTTTAAAAGAGATAAAAAGCAGTTGCTTTGTCACCGAGGACGATGACATTTAAGCAGGGGAGAATATAACCAGGTGAAAAATGGGTACATGTCACATGTATTTTAAACAAAAAAAAACATGTCTTGCTTTACTTTCACCTACTGGTTGTAATTCTTGTTTTTGTCAGCATGTGGTGCTGTGGGTACAGAGAAGTCTAAAAGGACCGGAAATAGAGAAAAAGCCCTTTGTTTATGTACGGTGGCACGGACTGGTAAAAACAGAAGAGAAGGACATTTTATCTGAGACTTGGTGAAGGAGACAACTCTGGCCACGTGAGAGGAGAATCCAAGGGTTCGGTAATTGTTGGAACTGAATTATCTTCTGTGAATGAAGCTATAGAGACGATGCTAATGTTTTATTTCTGTTTGTTCTCTCGTAGAGTGCCGCTGCCGTTTGTTATGCAGTAGTTTTCACGCTGTTAGATTTCAGCTGTTACGTGCAGCTGCATGCTGCTCTGTTGGGTGCTAACCGTGTTGTCGGTCCGCCATTTTATTTGAAGCTAAGGCTTGCTGCCGTTCGAAACGCGGACTTTTTCTTGTTTTTTTTTATATATATAACTCAGAGGGAATAGTTTATTTTTGAGAATATTCATTCATTCATTCATTCAACCTTTATTTATACAGGCTAGCCTCGTTGAGTCACGGGGACTCATTTACAAGAGGGACCTGTCTCACTCACACCAAACAACCATCCACTCTCACACTCACACCTAGGGTCAATTTAGAGTCACCAATCAGCCTAACAAGCATGTTTTTTGGTCTGTGGGAGGAAACCGGAGTACCCGGAGGAAACCCACGCATGCACGGGGAGAACATGCAAACTCCACCCAGAAAGGCCCCGGACCGGGATTTGAACCGGCAACCTTCAAATAAAGAATAAAGAACCCCTTCTATTTGAAGCTTTGTGTGCTGCATTTATCCCGGTTTCATTAATAAAACCTCAAAGACAGTTTTGGTCTCATTTGGATGAATATGAATTTGTTACTGTATAGACTTCCCTGTAATTAACAGATTCTACTTCAGTGAATGAGTTCTGATTATTAAAGGGTGAATACTGTACATTAATTAAGGTGTTGCTGGTCTGTAAACTGACCGGCTGGTGCCCTGGTTTAACGAGTGTAAAACACGTAAATAAGTGTAGTAAAGTGAGGAGCATGACATGATCTGTTGTTAAATGTTGAACCCACATGCACGCAAACACAGGAGACTCCAATGTAAAAATAAATGACTGTTTACTTAAACTGAAACGAAACAAAAGATGACGAGGCAGCAAAAACTTACTTGGAGTGAGGAAACGACGAGAGGAACAGAACATGACGGGCTTGGAAGCACAATGCACAGACAAAGGAGAAAACAGAGGTGCTGAATATATATCAAGATTTATCTCCCACCCCATGCATGACATTGATGCTGAACTGGAGAGCTCCTTCAGTGACAGATTACTGCAACCTAAATGCACAAAGGAGCATTACCGCAGGTCCTTCCTCCCAGCAGCTGTTAGACTCTACAACCATGCTCCCAATAAACTCAATAAGGATTAAATACATGCTTACTTCTGATAAAACACACTCTGCCTGTACTACTGTCCTGTAAATAGTCTGTCAGATAATGTATCTGTAGCAGATAATGCGACCAGCTGCAGCAGTAGATGAGACCAAAGGAGCTGCAACTGGAGATGAAACCAAAGGAGCTGCAGCTGGAGATGGAACCAAAGGAGCTGCAACTGGAGATGGAACCAGAGGAACTAAAGCAGATGAGACCAGAGGGACTGCAGTAGATGAGACCAAAGGAGCTGCAGCTGGAGATGGAACCAGAGGAACTAAAGCAGATGAGACCAGAGGAACTGCAGTAGGCCATGGGACTAGAGAGGCTGCAGCAGGCCATGGGATCAGAGGTGCTACAGCAGATGAACCGAAGGCAATGGGAGATGTGTCCTCCAGGACCCCCATGGAGACACAGGAAAGAGTTAGTCTTCACCCAACGAGCTACATGAAGGAGGTAGGTCGTTTTCCTCATCACCCACTGAGCTTCAGCGGCTGGCGAGGACTCGGCTGCTCCCTCAGGTGATGAAGACTCGGCTGCTATCTTGGCTGTCAAGATCTCGACTGTTCTCTCAGCTGGAAAAAACTCTGATGCTCTCTCGGCAGTGGAGAGCTCAACTGAAGGAGGCTTGGAGAGAGGTAAGGAGGTTCAGTGGGTTGCCGTTCTCCCACTGACGACCACTTTGGAAACTCAGGAGGTGAGCAGGATAGCGGAGGGTAGCGAGGTGTTGGAGAGGAGCGAGGTAGTGGAGCAGATAAAGAATGCTTGAAAGCCTAGCGGGTTCCTGGGGTCCAAGCCTTCCTCCTCTCTTCTTCCTCCATCAAAAGTGGTGAGGGAAGGATCTCCATCTCTGGGCTGCTGCATCTTCATCTTTGAGCAGGTTTGGTCTGGAATTTGCTTCATCAGAAGATGGACTGCGCACTCTGTGCCTGCTCTCTCTCTCCTCTTTTTCACATCAGACAGTCTTGTCCATCTCCCGATCCAGGAACTCAAAGAGAGTTATCTGCCTGCTGGGTTCAGTATGGTCCGTACATTCTGACACGATCTGTTGTTAATGTTGAGCTCACATGAGTGGAACTCTCCACTTCATTCCTGCATCTGTTGTTTGGCTACAAATCTATCATGAAGATAGACTCCTCCATGTACAATGTCTGCACCATCTCCATGGATGGAGAAAGTGCACAGCTGCACAGCTCCAGAACAAGGAGGCATGCAGAGAAAATCAGCTCCTATCTCTCTCACGCTGGACACCATCTGTTTCAGCGCCTTCCCTCATGTCAGCGTTTTTTGCCAATTAAAGGCTCTTGCAGAGCTGTGTGTTTGTACGAGCGCCGCGCCACGCACGTGTGCAGTTCACAGCAGAGCTCAGCGTGAAGCAGCAACGTTTTCGCTCCAAATACTTGATGTCATTTGAGCAGAAGCAGGGGGGAGCGTTTAGCTACGGGACAAATTGAGGTCGCTGATTGGTCATTTGCTGACACGCCTACTGATTTGATTGACAGGTCGGGAAAGGCAGAGGGCTGCGCAGCTTTGTTCTGTGTTTATATGTTAATAAAAAGTCCTAAAAATTAGAATTAAAACAGGGAGCGCTGGTCCTTCAGCCCACACAGCAGACCAGCACAACAGGAAATGTTTAGAACCTGCGCATCCATGTTGGACATGACTTTAGTTCACTCGTGACAAGTTCATTCATTCCTCCTCATCGGAGGAGGAAGCGAATGGTGACCGCTTCAAGCGATCACTTGACTTTTGGCAAAAAAACAAAAGAAAAGCCAAGTTCAGCGATGAAGAAGGGATATTTAATACATTTGTGTCTCATACAAAACAGTCCGCCACCGGGCAGTTTATTGCGAGACAACGCGCGCGCGTGAGCGGTCGTAAAATTTGAGCTTGGCGCGTTCACGCCCGCGTTCAAAGGCTTGTGCCGCGGCGCTCACACGGCGTGGCGCGGCGCTCGTCAAAACGCACAGCTCTGCCTGGCCCTTAAGGCTCAGGACAACCAGGCTACAGTGAAGGTTTTTTTCCACTTGCTATCACTCTCCTGAACAGTTGGACTAAATCCTAAATCCTTGGTATTTAAACTCTGTGTACTGTATCATGTGTCTGCAGAGTCTTCACTCACTTGTCCCTGACTTTTTCCCACTACTGGATAACCGCTGTACCCAGAATTTTTTGTATTTTTATATAAAGCATGCACAATGTCTTTTTTAAAGTTTTGATCTTGTGTGTGTGTGTGTGTGTGTGTGTGTGTGTGCGTGTGCGTGTGCGTGTGCGTGTGCGCGTGTGCGTGTGCGTGTGCGTGTGTGTGTGTGTGTGTGTGTGTGTGTGTGAGAGAGTGACATTAACAAGTACAAGAGGTGTGAGTGGGGCAATGTGTGCAAAGCTGTAAATGCTGTGGGGTCGGTCAGCGCAGCACACACCCACAGAAGTTAATAACAAATGGTTAGACATACAATATTCCCTCAATTATATCATACCATACCATACCATTTTATTTATAGAACATTTTAAACAGAGACAGGGCCAACCAAAGTGCTGTACAAACAGAAACAAACAGACAAAGCACAGAGCAACATATAACATAACGTACAAATTAAAATCAAAATATAGAAACAAAATAATAGCAGATAATGACATATTGAGTAACACAGTGTGATGCATACAGGTTCAGCACAGATCATACAGTTCCACACAGCCCCTGTGATAGGTGAAAAACCGTGAAGTAGGAATGCTATATTTATTTTAGCATGTAAATATATTTTAAGGCTTTATAAACCCTTCCCACAGTCTTGCAATGTTCTAAACTATTAAACATGCTGGTGAAGACTCTCCGTCATCCAGGACATGGTAAATCCAAACACGATTAAAAGCAAAAACATCTGGACTTCTGTTCTGTAGCGGAAGATGTTTAGCTTCTCATCCGAGGAGCTTTCTTAATTCTAATTCATCCATCCATCCATCCATTTTCTTCCGCTTATCCGGGGTCGGGTCGCGGGGGTAGCAGCCTAAGTAGGGAGGCCCAGACTTCCCTCTCCCCAGCCACTTGGAGCAGCTCCTCTGGGGGAATCCCAAGGCGTTCCCAGGCCAGCCGAGAAACATAGTCCCTCCAGCGTATCCTGGGTCTTCCTCTGGGTCTCCTCCCGGTGGGACATGCCCGGAACACCTCACCAGGGAGGCGTCCAGGAGGCATCCTAACCAGATGCCCGAGCCACCTCAACTGGCTCCTCTCGATGTGGAGAAGCAGCGGCTCTACTCCGAGTCCCTCCCGGATGACTGAGCTTCTCACCCTATCTCTAAGGGAGAGTCCAGCCACCCTGCGGAGAAAACTCATTTCAGCCGCTTGTATCCGAGATCTTGTTCTTTCGGTCATAACCCAAAGCTCATGACCATAGATGAGGGTGGGAACGTAGATCGATCGGTAAATTGAGAGCTTTGCCTTTTGACTCAGCTCTCTCTTCACCACGACAGACCGGTACAGCGCCCGCTTCACTGCGGACGCTGCACCTATCCGCCTATCGATCTCACGCTCCAGTTTTCCCTCATTCGTGAACAAGATCCCGAGATACTTAAACTCCTCCACTTGGGGCAGGACCTCCTCCCCGACCCGGAGAGGGCACGCTACCCTTTTCCGGCTCAAGACCATGGCCTCGGATTTGGAGGAACTGATCCTCATCCCGGCCGCATCGCATTCAGCTGCAAACCGCTCCAGTGAAAGCTGTAGATCACGAGCTGATGAAGCCAATAGGACCACATCATCTGCAAAAAACAGAGAAGCGATTCTAAGGCCACCAAAACGGATCCTCTCAACACCTTGGCTGCGCCTAGAAATTCTGTCCATAAAAGTTATAAACAGAATCGGTGACAAAGGGCAACCTTGGCGGAGTCCAACTCTCACCGGAAACGAGCCTGACTTACTGCCGGCAATGCGGACCAAGCTCTGACACCGGTCGTACAGGGACCTAACAGCCCATATCAATGGGCCTGGTACCCCATACTCCCGGAGTACCCGCCACAGAACCCCCCGAGGGACGCGGTCGAATGCCTTTTCCAAGTCTACAAAGCACATGTAAACTGGTTGGGCAAACTCCCACGCACCCTCCAGGACCCTGTTGAGGGTGTAGAGCTGGTCTAGTGTTCCACGACCAGGACGAAAACCACACTGCTCCTCCTGAATCCGAGGTTCGACTATCCGACGGACCCTCCTCTCCAGAACCCCTGAATAGACCTTACCAGGGAGGCTTAAGAGTGTGATCCCTCTATAGTTGGAACACACCCTACGGTCCCCCTTTTTGAATAGGGGAACCACCACCCCAGTCTGCCAATCCAAGGGAACTGCCCCCGATGTCCACGCGATATTGCAGAGTCGCGTAAGCCAACACAACCCCACAACATCCAGAGCCCTAAGGAACTCAGGACGAATCTCATCCACCCCCGGAGCCTTGCCACCGCGGAGCTTTTTAACCACCTCGGCGACCTCCGCACCAGAGATTGGAGAGCCCGATCCAAAGTCCCCAGGCTCCGCTTCCTCAGTGGAAGACGTGCCAGTAGGATTGAGGAGGTCTTCGAAGTATTCCGCCCACCGACTCACAACATCCCGAGTTGAGGTCAACAGCACGCCATCCCCACCATAAATGGTGTTGGTCGCGTACCGCTTTCCCCCCCTGAGACGCCGGATGGTGGACCAGAATCGCCTCGAAGCCGTACGGAAGTCATTCTCCATGGCCTCTCCGAACTCCTCCCACGCCCGAGTTTTTGCCTCAGCAACCACCCGAGCCGCATGCCGCTTGGACTGCCGGTACCTATCTGCTGCTTCCGGGGTCCCACAGGCCAAAAAGGCCCAATAGGACTCCTTCTTCAGCTTGACAGCATCCCTCACCGCCGGTGTCCACCACCGGGTTCGAGGGTTGCCACCACGACAGGCACCAACAACCTTGCGGCCACAACTCCGATAAGCTGCCTCGACAATAGAGGCGCGAAACATGGCCCACTCGGGCTCAATGTCCCCCGCCTCCCTCGGAACGTGTTCAAAGCTCTCCCGGAGGTGGGAGTTAAAGCTCCGTCTT
Source organism: Garcialebias charrua (assembly GCA_038048925.1). Lineage (NCBI taxonomy): Eukaryota > Metazoa > Chordata > Actinopteri > Cyprinodontiformes > Rivulidae > Garcialebias > Garcialebias charrua. Next base: position 14,267 of record JBBPBX010071982.1, read on the forward strand.
ACGGGAGACTCTGCCAGACGTTCCCAGCAGACCCTCACAATACGTTTGGGTCTGCCAGGTCTGACCGGCATCCTCCCCCACCATCGGAGCCAACTCACCACCAGGTAGTGGTCAGTTGACAGCTCCGCCCCTCTCTTCACCCGAGTGTCCAGGACATGCGGCCGCAGATCAGATGAGACGACAACAAAGTCGATCATTGAACTACGACCTAGGGTGTCCTGGTGCCAAGAGCACATATGGACACCCTTATGCCTGAACATGGTGTTCGTTATGGACAATCCATGACGAGCACAGAAGTCCAACAACAGAACACCACTCGGGTTCAGATCAGGGGGGCCGTTCCTCCCAACCACACCCCTCCAGGTCTCACTGTCATTGCCCACGTGAGCGTTGAAGTCCCCCAGCAGAACAAGGGAGTCCCCAGGAGGCGCACCCTCCAATACCCCCTCCAAGGACTCCAAAAAGGGTGGGTAATCTGCGCTGCCGTTCGGCGCATAGGCACAAACAACAGTCAGAGCCCGTCCCCCCACACGTAGGCGAAGGGAGGCTACCCTCTCGTTCACCGGGGTGAACCCCAACGTACAGATGGGGGGCAACAAGTATGCCCACTCCTGCTCGGCGCCTCTCACCAGGGGCAACTCCAGAGTGGAAGAGTGTCCAACCCCTCTCAAGGAAACTGGTTCCAGAGCCAGAGCCATGCGTTGAGGTGAGTCCGACTATTTCTAGCCGGAACCTCTCAACCTCACACACTAGCTCAGGCTCCTTCCCCACCAGAGAGGTGACATTCCATGTCCCAATGGCCAGCTTCTGTAGCCGAGGATCAGACCGCCAGGGTCCCCGCCCTCGGCCACCACCCATTCCACAATGCACCCGACCCCTTTGGCCCCTCCCACAGGTGGTGAGCCTATGGGAAGGGGGACCCACGTCTCCTCTTCGGGCTGTGCCCGGCCGAGCTCCATGGGTGAAAGCCCGGCCACCAGGCGCTCGCCAACGTGCCCCTCCTCCGGGCCTGGCTCCAGAGTGGGGCCCCGGTGACCCGCGTCCGGGCGAGGGAACATTGTTTCCATTTATATTACTCATCATAAGGGGTCTTGTGGGCTGCGCTTTGTCTCGTCCCTCACCTAGGACCTGTCTACCTTGGGTGACCCTACTAGGGGCATAAAGCCCCTGACAGCATAGCTCTGTAAGAATTATGAGGAGGTCAATATTAATACTGACCTCTTTATCCTTAATTAATCTACTTATTCAGATTGAATAGTAAATTCACGGATTCTGTTCTTTTTCAGTTTACCCAATATTTCTGTGATCTTTATGATGGATAAATACACAAAGCCATTAAGTGACAAAGACGTTAACTTAGTTTGATATGTCAAAGAGACACTATCATTTATTTAAAATAAATCAACTAAATTAACACCATTACACTTGATTGACATGATTTCACTTTCTTTCAATTCAAATACGTCAGCACACTTAAATTTAACACAACAGACATAAATATTAGATGTTAAGCATATTTAGTCTGTGGGCTCTTTAACTTAAAAAATATAGTTTCCAGCTTAGGTTGAGAGGGAAAAGAAATAGGAGGAAAGATTTATGGAGGAAGAAAAGTTAAGAGTCAGGGAGTTATCTTGATGTGTTTTAACCAGAAACATGGCAGTTCTCCGGCCGATTAAAGCTACACGTTGGTACCCTTGGCAAAGCATTTGACGACTTGTTACCTCGTGAAGATGGTCAGTCTCCCTCGGTCCAGTTTGGTCAGTTCGTTTACCATTCTCAGCGTCTCCAGACGTGCGCCTTGACTCGAACCGAAGTAACGGCAGCTCCTGGTGCTGTTGTTCAAGATAAGACGTTCCTTAAAGGAATGTCAATAAAAGAGAGCTTTTCAGCTGTTGAAGATGGCTTATAACTTGGCATGTTATAAGTCTTTAACTGAATGACATGGTCATTAGCGTGTTGACCAGACGATCATCAGTTCTTTGGAGAAGACCATAGTTTGAGGCTTACTCCAGCAGACTTTTAGAGAAAGTAAGATGTGAAGGTTTTAACTGAGACGTGACCCAGAAAATGTGTTCTTTCTGATTGGCCGAATGGCATCATAAGTTGATGTGAGGATGACATCAACATGTTGAAAGGGGGTCAAAAGATTAGTTTGTCAGAAAGATAAAGTGTTAGTTTCAGATGTCAGCATTTTATCATAAAACTGATTCCTTTGCTTTAACACTTTAACAAAATACTGTTGGTTTGATTAAAACAACGTCATTAAGCATCACATATGGGACCTATTAATGATAATAGCTTGATTATTAAATAGGACAAAAACAAAAGTCTTTGGGTGTCTAGATTGTCCTGAGCTCAAGCTAAAATGAATGAGATAAAGTGTTCCTTTTATCTTCACATGCAAGTTCGAGAGGAGAGGAGAAATCCTCCATGTACAACATTTTGAATTAAGCAGAGTATTTGATTTATCTGACATTAAAATGTACTGATGCTCTTACAAATAAAATTATTCATTTGATAACATTTGAATTAACAAAATTAAAAGAAGTCTCTGTGACCCGAGATTGCACCTTTGACACAGCAGTGAAACACAGTTTAACTCTCACAGAATAACACAGCTTAAAAGCACACATCATGAAAATGACAAAAGTTATTCTTTTGATCACATCAGCCTAAAATCAAAGATAGAAATAGTCTCTTATTGGTGACTATGTTATCAGATTATAGCTAAATGAATAATTTTGTAGTAAATGTCTTGCTTTACTGAGAGGTCAGTAAAGGTCATCACTGGACAGTTCAAAAACCTTAATTTGACCCTGGGTAGGTCCACTACATCTCCCCCCTTTTGGAAGCCATCGCCAGTCCTTGGGGATGGGGTCCAACACGAAAGGAAACCTTGAACTGTCTTTGATCTTGAAGTAATCCAGCAAGTGGAAAAAAAAAAATCAAAAATTATAATCCCATAAAGTTTTTGGAAATTCCATACTGTTCGTAGGTAATCCCATTGCGAAAAGCTTTTAATCCTTTGGAAAACAAAGTCTGTTAACTCTTGGAAAACAAAGTCTGTGATCCCTTGGAAAGCAAAGTCTTATAATCCACAGCGGTAATTCCACAGCAGTAAATCCCCAACGATTAGTTTTGTTGAATGATCAGCAACAATTGTTTTCATAATCAGCATGTAGAGGGGATCCCTCGATTTGACGCAGAGGAGGCGGCCCTTGGATGAAGGTTGAAGACCAAGCGTTGGAGCTGCAGGTCCCCACATCGATGGTTGGAGGCTGGTTGGTTTCCAGTCCGTGCCACTCTGGTTCTATGTGTCATGCATTTATGTGGTTTTTAAGGTGGGCTTATGATTGGGATTTTACATTAAGCCTTACCTATATGCACCTGGTATGTAAGCTATCATGGTTTAGATCAGCTACAATTACCAATTAAGGGGTGGATCAAATCTATAAATTAGGTATAGGGATCTGTACCTATAGAATTTTGGAGGGCTTCTGTAACGAAGGCCTCTAATTCCAAACTATTCCTCCATTCATTACTTAGTTTAGGTTAAACTAAAATAAAAATGAAATATAGTTTGATCTAAATGTCTGTTGTCTTTTAGACGAACGACGTAGGATTTGGTATTCCTAATAAATTTTGAAGTCTATGGCGAGACTCATCAAAATGAATAGACAATCTAGAATAGAAACGATCGAATCGGTTCAATTTAGAAATTATGAGACCAGTGTAGTTTATTGTACCTTGAGTAGCTTTAAACTACATTGACTCTTCGACGATTGAGATTTAACAAAACGAACTGCATGTTGGCATAGTTAAATCCATATCATTCATTAACCAATGTTAATACAAAACCTTTTTGGCTGGGAGTGTTCAGAACCAAACAATATCTCAACTAATGACAACAGTA
>JBBPBX010071983.1:0-18178 GCA_038048925.1 Garcialebias charrua
CATACCATCATACCATACCATTTTATTTATAAAGCACTTTAAACAGGAACAAGTCCACACCAAAGTGCTGGACAAACAAACACGCAACAGGCAACACAGACAATGAAGTACAACACGAAAAACATAAAAACATTGCAGATCATAAATCAAACGATCCAATACAAATCAGCTGGCATTGAAAGCGATGGAGTAGTAGTGAGTTTTTAACCGGGATTTGAAAACCGAGAGGGAGGGGGCCTGTTTGATGAGCAGCGGTAACTCGTTCCAGAGTCTTGGGCCTGCTACAGAGAACGCCCTGTCACCCCTGCGCTTAAGGCGAGTTTCTGGAACTATTAAGAGTACCTGATCCTCTGACCTCAAAGCACGTGGAGGGACATATGGGTGTATCAGATCCGAGAGATAGGCGGGGGCGAGACTGTTCAGCGATTTGTAGACATACATGAGAATTTTGAATTGGATTCGAAGATGAACCGGTAGCCAGTGAAGGGAGGCCAAGACTGGTGTAATGTGCTCTCTTTTGCGTGTGCTGGTTAAAAATCGGGCAGCTGCGTTCTGAACCAGTTGTAATCGTGCAATGGTGGCTTGACTGACGCCAAACAGAAGTGAATTGCAGTAATCAAGCCTAGATGTAATGAATGCGTGAATCACTGTCTCCAGGTGCTTTTTGGATAATATGGGCTTCAGCTTAGACAGACGCCTCAGCTGGAAAAAACAGGATTTGACGATCATGTTTACATGACTGTTGAGTTTCATGGAAGGATCCATTATCACTCCCAGATTTTTGACTTTTTGTTTTTCGGACAGGGGTAGAGCAGACAGGTCAATGCAGTGGTTTGAGGTTGTGTCATTGGGAAGGAACAATATGGCTTCAGACTTCTTATCATTGAAGCTTAAGAAATTTAAAGCCATCCAGTCCCTGATGTCAGCCAGGCAGTCGAGCAGAGGTTGAATAGAGCCTGTACCATTTTGTCTTAGGGGGAAGTAGATTTGACAGTCATCAGCGTAGAAGTGGAAAGGTATATTGTGTTTCCGGAAAATAGCACCGAGTGGCAGCAGGTATAAGGAGAACAAGAGAGGACCCAGGATGGACCCCTGCGGAACCCCCCATTTAAGAGCCGCCACTGCAGAAGTAAAATCATTGATGGACACACAAAAAGACCTGTCAGAGAGGTAGGATCTGAACCAGTTTAGGGCTGATCCTGAGATGCCCACCCACTGCTCCAACCTAGCAATGAGGATCTCATGGTCGATGGTGTCGAAAGCGGATGTGAGGTCCAATAGGACAAGCAGCACAGAGTCACCAGTATCTGTGGATAGAAAGATGTCGTTAAAAACCTTCAGTAGGGCAGTCTCAGTGCTGTGGAGGGATTTGAAGCCAGACTGGAATAGCTCGGGGATAGCGTGATCCTCCAGGAAGCACTTTAGTTGGGACTCAACTATTTTCTCTAGAAGTTTAGAAACAAATGGGAGTCTGGAGACAGGCCTGAAATTGGATAATACTGACGGGTCGAGGTTTGGTTTTTTCAGGAGGGGTTGAACAGCAGCATGTTTTAATGATTTTGGCACCACACCCGAGGATAGACTGCTATTTACAATCGAGAGAATGGAGGGACCTAGAGTGTGAAAAACCTCCTTTAGAAGCCGAGGGGGGACCACATCGAAGGGGGAGCCAGATGGTTTCAGGCTGCACATGACCTGCTCTAGAGAGGACAGAGAGACTGGTTCAAAATGGTCAAACACAGCAACAGATTGAGGTGGGATGGATGGATCGTGAGATGGAGGAGAAATGTTCTTTCTGCTTTCTTCTGCTAATTTACGATTGTTCAACCTTTTCAGCTACTTTTCAGCATATTTTAGCTAATTTCAGCTGTTTTCAGATAAACTCAAGTTTTCTTATGCATTTCAGTTACTTTCAACTTGTTATGCTCCTTTCAGCTTATTTCTGCCTGTATCAGTTATTTCAGCTACTTTTTATGCTACTATTAGCTTTTTCCACTAATTCCATGTTTGTTTGCACTCATTTCAACTTTTGAGTTCTTTCGGCTTCTCCTGCTGGTTTACACTTGTTCTTCATTTTCAGCTATGTTTCAGCATTTTTTAAGCTAATTTCAACTGTTTTAGATCATTTCAACTGTTTTAGATAATTTCAACAGTTTTAGATAATTTCAGCTGTTTTTTTTAGCAAGTTCTTCTGCAATAAGCATCCACACTGCATTTTTGCAGGAACTACGTCAGTTCTTCAAATGTTTAGAATTGTGAACATCAAAGGCTCTGTTCTCGTGTGAATTTTTCTATTTCTACAGTACAGTACTGTAGAAACATAACAGGTATGACAAATTAAATGGATATTTCACTTCCAGTCACGAAGAGAATATTGTCAGCTGAAATATAATCAAAGGCTGTGGCCGTACTCCCTTTGCATTCTGGGAGAATGTGACTGTAAATCCTTTCGGTGGGCGAAAGAGGACAAAAACATTTAATGTATTATTTGTATGTGTGCAAAAAAAGATGTGGGAATAAGAAAAGTTTGAATATTTTAGACATTTCGAAGTTAGTGTGTGACATAAACTGTTGAACATTATCAGAAAAAAATTGGTAAAAATCCCAAAACTTCAACAACAATTGTATAAAACCATAAAATGTATCAAAATGCCAGTTCAAGCATGTAAAATCAACCTTTCTCAAAGTCAAAGTCAAAGTCAACTTTATTATCAAAACTGCAATATGTACAGGACATACACAGGATTGAAATTGCATTTCTCTCTCAGTCCCTCGGTGCAACAGTAACCATTTAAACACTAAACACTAAACAATTAATAAACAAGCATAAAATGAAATAATAAAAGTTTAGTACTGTCCTGAGTTTTTTGCATAGGAGTTTTTCATAGTAGTATAAAAGTATAAAAAGTTTCACCAACACCAAAAACACCAACATTTAATAACCATAATCATAAAATGAAATAGAGTGTAATACTGTCCTGAGTTTTTGCATAGTAGTTTTTCATAGTAGTATAAAAGTATAAAAAGTTTCACCAACACCAAAAACACCAACATTTAATAAACATAATCATAAAATGAAATAGAGTGTAATACTGTCCCGAAGTATAAAGTATAAAAAGTATATCTATAAAATAAATGAAGGTTCTGGCATTTGACATTTGTAAAGAGTGACAAAGCAGCATATGAGGTTAATGTACACAGTATATGTATGAGGTAGTTGATATTGGTATAGAGATAAAGTGGCATTATGCAATAAGGCTAGTAAAAAGAATATATACTGTATATCAGCAGTAGTGTAGATATAAAAAGTCTAGATGTAAACAGTAGTAATAAATGTAAACAGTAGTAATAAATGTCAACAGTAAATGTAAACAGTAGTATGACTATAGGCAGTAATGTAATACAAACATTAGTGCAAATATGAGAAGTACAGGTAGTCCCCGAATTACGAGCGCTCTGATCTGCGAGGTTCCAGACTTACGAGCTGCGAATTTTTGGAAAAAACGAAAAAAATACTGAGTTTTCATGTGTTTTTTCACTACAGTTAGCAAGTTAAGCATATAAACACACGTTTCCGATCATTTTTATGCACTCAAAAGTAGTTTTTAGATGAAAATAGAGTGTTTTTAGGTGCGCTGGCGAAATTTACGAGCGGACTTCCGGGTTGAATTTTTGGAAAAAACGAAAAAAATACTGAGTTTTCATGTGTTTTTTCACTACAGTTAGCAAGTTAAGCATATAAACACACGTTTCCGATCATTTTTATGCACTCAAAAGTAGTTTTTAGATGAAAATAGAGTGTTTTTAGGTGCGCTGGCGAAATTTACGAGCGGACTTCCGGGTTGAATTTTTGGAAAAAACGAAAAAAATACTGAGTTTTCATGTGTTTTTTCACTACAGTTAGCAAGTTAAGCATATAAACACACGTTTCCGATCATTTTTATGCACTCAAAAGTAGTTTTTAGATGAAAATAGAGTGTTTTTAGGTGCGCTGGCGAAATTTACGAGCGGACTTCCGGGTTTACGAGAGAAATGGCGGCCGTTCCAAATTACGAGATTTCCGGTTTACGAGCGCCTCCTTGTGACGGATCTCGCTCGTAAATCGGGGAATACCTGTAGTGCAAACTGAATGAGCACATGACCGAGAGTTTAGTGAATAACCCGTTTGATGACACAGAGTCCAGTGTTAAAAACTTTGTGTTGTGTGGTAATGTGTGAGAAAGTTTTTTGTGTTAAGGCAGTTCAAATGGGAGGGGAGGCAGAGCAGGCAGAGTGTTTAGCATCCTGACTGCCTGATGAACAGAGCTGTCTCTCAGTCTGCTGGTTCGAGCCTGGAGACTCCTCAGTCTCCTCCCTGATGGCAGCAGTCTGAAGCAGCTGTGTAGTGGGTGTGTGGGATCACCTGCCATGCAGTGGGCTTTCCGAGTGAGGCGTTTGCTGTGTAAGTCCTGCAGTGAGGGCAAGGAGGTGCCGACGATCTTCTCAGCTGCTCTCACGATGCGCTGGAGGCTCTTGCGGCAGGATGCAGTACATGCACCAAACCACACAGTGATGCAGCTGGTCAGGACACTTTCTATGGCACCTCTGTAGAAGGTGCACATGATGGGGGTTGAAGCTCCAGCCCTTTTCAGCTTGCGGAGAAAGTAGAGACGCTGGTGAGCCTTCTTGCCAGTGATGCAGTGTTCCTGCTCCAGGACAGGTCCTCTGAGACGTGCACTCCCAGGAACTTGGTGCTGTCTACTCTCTCCACTGTGGTGTTGTTGATGGTCAGAGGGGCATGTTGGGCATCCCTCTTCCTGAAGTCCACAACAATCTCTTTTGTCTTCTCCACGTTGAGAGTGAGATTGTTGTGTCTGCACCACAAGGCCAGGCGGCTCACCTCGTCCCTGTAGTCCGTCTCATCGTTGTTGCTGATGAGACCTCCTGTTGTGTCGTCCGCAAACTTGATGAAGTGGTTGGAGCTGTATGATGGTGTGCAGTCGTGTGTTAGTAGGGTGAATAGAAGGGGGCTCAGCACACATCCTTGTGGGGCTCCTGTATTCAATTTGATGGTGCTGGATGTGTTATTCCCGACCCGTACTGCCTGTGGTCTCCCGGTCAGGAAGTCTAGCAGCCAGTTACACATTGAGGTGACTCATTTTAAATTAAAATAATGTTTCTGCTATGCAAGATGTCTGGGTTACAAAGTTCCAAACAGGGTTTAGTGTTAGTTTGCATTTGCCAAAAAATCCCATTCACCTCTATTGTCATTTTTCTTTCTCTTTTACATATTTAGTGTGCAATATGACCAAAAATCAAAATGCACTATAGCTGCACATTTTATTGTCTGGTATGCATGTTTTATTTCAACGCTGTAGAAATACAGGACAGTTTCAATAAGTTTAAATGTAGAAAACAGAAGGGATGAGAGCAGGAGAGGATGAAAATGGTGTTCATATCGTCTGAAGAGTCAAGCTGGGTTTGAGTGGTGGAAAACAAAACTCCTGAAAGGTTCATGGAGAGATTTCAAGGACCCTGGATAGTGGAAGACACTTCACAACAGCAGCCAGCAGTCTGCTGGAGCAACATGGGGTGACACCAAGGGCAGGGCTTTGTGAGAAATCAAGTGTTAATGAGGATAAAAAATGAAAAGTATTAAATAGAGCGTGGACAGACGTCTGAGGCAGATTGAGAATGAGCATCGAGAGGAGCACTGAGTGGGCCAACAGAGCAACACGAGAGTTTTTCTGTATTTTCAGCTGTTTTTGGTCATAACAGGGACACTTTTAGAGGAATGCTGCAAGCTGAGCAAAAAGGTCAAAAAGAAAAAAGCGATGAAGAAGTGACTGGGATCTGTTTTGGAGCCTCTCACAACTCTTTGCCTTTTTAATTACCCAGCCAGGCCTGACTGAGTCGCACCGCGCTCCAGAATGGAGCAACGCAGGTGGAACAAAAACAGGCCGGCTCTTTGGGAAGGACGCCCTCTGAACCCAGCAGCTCATGCAGGCCCTGGTCATTACTGCTCGCTGAAGAGGAGGAAAGCAATGGCACTCCAAGGAAATGAGACCACCACTGCTGCTCAGGTCATGCTCCACAGGCCATGCGAGAAGAGTTTTTTTTTCTCGAGAGCTGTGACGTCAGCTGGATCATTATTAGATTTTAACAATAAAATTAAAAAAATCTAAAGGAAAGGTTGCCTCTAACTTTTTATGTAGGTTAGCAAAAAAAATGGTGTCACCCCACCTCTCAACTTAAAGGTGCTGCGATGGCCCCGGGCCCCTGTCACTCACGCGACCAATCAGTTCTCCTCATCTGCAGAGTTTATCTTAACAAGTTGTTGTTCTTCCTGTGAATGAATGCATGCTAACCGAGTTCTTCCTCATGTCCAAGAGGGACTGATCTACATTTAGCAGATAAGGAGGGAGGTTATTCAGTTCTGCTTGTCCCAACATCAAACCAGGATGAGTCTTTCTGGCTTTACAGTATTTTCTGGTGTATAGGTCGCATTGTCCAATTATCACCAATAGATTGGAAAAATCCCTAGATAGGTCGCACTGCTGTATAGGTCGCACCTACGTTTAGCTCTGCTGCAAATGTCTGCCACAGGAGTGCACAGCAAGGCTTTTAAGAAGATTAACACTTAAAAACAATTATTTGTTTGATAAAAATTATAGCAAATATGTGTCTGAGCTGAACTTTTCCTTAATAAATGAACGTAATTGTGAAATGAGCTGGATTAAAAAATTTGTTTCGCCGAAAGTGATAACAAGCCATATATAGGTCGCACCGGTGTATAGGTCGCAGGCCTTGAAAAAAAAACATAAAAAGGTGCGACCTATACACCACGGAAAATACGGTAATTGTGTGTGTTGGTTTGATATGACCAACTGAATGCAGTCACATAAAGAAACAATCTCGGAGGGGTGATCACACACCATTTTTTGTTTTAGTCTAAATATACATTTTAAAAGTGGGTGAGTTTAGTTTGAAGACTGTTATTATTTCAGCTAAATTCTGTGACGAATTTACACACATTTGAGAATAAAACAATATCTTCAGTTGCATAAAGTCAAGTTACATCTCAAATTTAGCTCCTAAAAATGCAATGTTTCAATTCCACTGATGAACTAACAAGCAGGACTATTTACTCTGAGCACTTCTCCTTTCCAACGCAATTTAAAAATATTAAAATATTCTGCATGCGCCATGGGGCTTGTAATCCTGAAGCTGCAGGTTTGTGTCAGGAAGAGCATCTGGCGTAAAATAACTGTCACACAGTTACATAAATATGAAATGTTGCTTTTAACAGCTTAATCAACAAATTAAAGCATACAGTATATGTACAACTCTAATATTAGATTTTAGTTTTCTTTTAAAAATGCCTTTAAAATAAAACAAAAGAGAAAGTAAACAATCTAAACTAGTTTTGATAACAGTTTAAAATGTATACATTATGGAATTTAAGGACATTTTGTAGAAAAATTAAGCCTAAATGTATTTAATTCGTAAAAAAAATAAAAAATAATAATCCACATTTCCCAATCTGAGCTTTCTTTGGCAAAAGTCTAACATAAAACACTGGAAAAATTAGGTCTGTGCTGCTTTCAAGTACAGTACCTGTGATTATTAATGGTTAAAAAGGTTGTAACAGAAGCTGAACAGAAATGAGTTTATTTTAGAAATCCTTCATTTGAATAAAACATTTTCCAGGTATGTTACATCATAAACGTTCAAAGGAAGCGGATTAACTTTTTGTATACAATAGTAAAAAATTTTTTAAATTAAATTAAAAAAAGTGCAACTTGAAAATAAACTGACTTCCACCTACCGGTACTTCCGTTCTGAGACGTGCTGTTCTACAGCGCCCTCTCGTGGGTAATATTTTTAAGACACATCTGGTCCCAATAGAAAACGTTGCAAATGTTTGTAAGAGTATTTTTAAGTAATGAAAACAAATAACCTGTTTAGAAAAAAAACTAAATAAATTAGATCCAGACATTTTAAACCACTTAAATAAAATGTGATCTCACCGCCCACCTGAGAAAATCTGGTTTGTTTTTGTAAAAGTGCACAAAATGATGATTTATCAAATTTTCTTTGGAGGTTTTCACTCTATATTTTCAGGTTTTTTTTCTCCTTCCACTAAAAATTCTAGAAGAATCGTATAAATACAGTATACAACATCAGCGTCCACTAATCACAGTCTGTATTCCATCGAGGAACGATCTTCCTGCGATAAGTCCGTCGCTCAGATATGTTGCGCTTGACTTTTACTGCCGAAGAAGCTACTTCCATTTCCAGAGAGGGGCTGGAGTAAGACTTCTTCAGTCCTCCTTCCTTCTCTTCCTCCACCCAGGCAGAGTCAGCACATACAGCCTTGTCGAACGGAGTCAGGTTAGCGTCGCTCAATGCACCGTTGTCCATCTTCTTCCATGTTTCCAGCATCTGGATGTAGGTCCCGTAGCGACACATCTGTGACGGAACAAACACTGCATCACCCGTTGACCTTCACACACACATTCAAACAGCTCGCAGCAGCTTCAGTACCTCGTGCTGCAGGTACTCGGTTCTGACCCGATGCTCCTCCAGATCCTTGGCTTTGGCCTTCTTGGCGTCCAAAACGTTCTGCTGCTGGTCCGACAGGTCGGTTGTGAAGGACTCCAGCATTCCTCGGTGAAACTGCAGCTGACATTCCTGCACGCAGAACATGACACAGAAACCGATACAAAATATGAAATTCTGGACTAAATTTCAATCACAACAGTGTGAATGCTTATTAAGAATTCATACTGTTGTGATCCTGTTAATAGTTCTTTTATAGTGACTATCCCTATTCCTTACAGTTTGTTTTGGTGTCTTTTTGAACTATTTAGCCTTTTCTGCCATTTTTTGTCTCATAAAAAATGAATTGAGCTCATTTTACGTCTTTCAACTCTTTAGATCTGTTTACAACTTTGTACTGCTCCTTTAAAATTTTGTTCAGCTTCTTTCAGCTTCCTTGTGCAAATTTAATCATTTTTCAGCTACTTTCAGCTAATTTCAGCTGTTTTTTCAGCTTTTTTCCCAGCTGTTTTGTGCTCTTTTCAGAATCTTTCTTTTAACAACAAAATGTTTGTGCTTCTTCTAACTTCTTTCATCTAGTTTCAGCTTGTTATGCTCCTTTCAGCTTATTTCTAGCAGTTTCAGCTTTTTCTGCTATTTCAACTACAGTACTATTTATGAGTTTTCATGCAAATTTCAGCTTTTTCAGCTAATTCCACATTTTTTGCCTGTTTCAACCTTTATCAAACTAATTCAGCAAACATGTACTCTCTCAACTTCCTTATGGCAATTTAAGCTTCTTTCAGCTTCATAAACTACTTTTCAGCTGTTTTTTTTTATTATTTATTTTGCTAATTTAAACTCATTTTGGATAATTTCCACTTTTTTGTGTTAATTTCTGCTTCTTTCAGCCTAACTGGGCAAAACTGTACTCTCTCCACTTCCTTTTGGTAATTTAAGCTCCTTTCTGCCTTTTTAGCTACAATTCAGCGGGTTTTCTTTTCTCCAATTTCTGCTTTGTTCAAATATTTTTCACTTTTCGTGTTAATTTCTGGACAGCACGGTGGTGCAACTGGTAGAGCTGCTGCCTCTCAGCAAGCAGGTCCCTGGTTCAAATCCCGGTCCGCCCAGGGGGCTTTCTGGGTGGAGTTTGCATGTTCTCTCCGTGCATGCATGAGTTTTCTCCGGGTGCTCCAGTTTCCTCCCACAGACAAAAACATGCATGTTAGGCTGATTGGTAACTCTGTCCCTAGGTGTGAGTGAGAGAGTGAATGGTTGTTTGTCTCTTTGTGTCCCTGTGATGGACTGGAGACCTGTCCAGGGTGTCCCCTGCCCCTCGCACAGTGATTGCTGGACATGGGCACCGGCGACCCCCGTGACCCAAATTGGAAGAAGCGGGTAAAAGATAATGGATGGATGTGTTAATTTCTGCTTCTTTCAGGCTTATTGGGCACATTTGTACTCTCTCCACTTTCTTCTGGTAATTCACAATTCTTTCCAGCTACTTTTCAGCTATTTATCACTAATTTCAGCCTTATTTAAGCTAATTTACTCATTTTTGTGCTCCTTTCAGATTATTTCTGCTAACTACAACACTTTTTGTTTATTCTAACTTCTTTCAGTAAATTTGAGCTTGTTATGCTCCTTTCAGCTTATTTCCACCCGTTTCAGCTTATTTCTGCTATTTTAGCTACTATTTAGCAGTTTTCAAGCCGATTTGATCTTTTTCAGCTAATCCCACAGATTTTGCAATTGTTTCAACTGTTTTTCAGCCTAATTAAGCTAAAATGTGCTCTTTCACCTTCCTTATGGTTATTTAAGCTTCTCTCAGCTTTTTTAGCTACATTTCAGTTGTTTTTTTGTTTTTTGTTTTTGTTGCTAATTTAAGATAATTTCAGACCATTTCCACTTTTGTGTTAATTTCGGCTTCTTTCAGCCTAACTGGGCAAAAATATACTCTCTCCACTTCCTTTTGGCAATTTAAGCTTCTTTCTGCCCTTTTAGCTACTATTCAGCTGTGTTTTATATTTTTCAATTTCTGCTTTTTTCAAATAATTTTAACTTTTTGTGTTAATTTCAGCTCCTTTCAGCCTTACTGGGCACAATCGTGCTCTCTCCACTTCCTTCTGGTCATTTAAGATTCTTTCAGCCATGCCAGCTACTTCTCAGGTATTTATTACTAATTTCAGCCTTATTTTAGCTAATTTACCAATTTTTGTGCTCAGTTTTGATTATTTAAACCAAATTCAGCAAATATGTGTTTGTCTGCTTTCTCCTGCTAACTTAGGCCTGTTCTCCTATTTTAATGACATTTCAGCATGTTTTTAGCTAATTTCAGCTGTTTTTCAGCAAGTTCTTCAACAATTAGCATCCACACTGCATTTTTGCAGGAAATACAATTTCTCTAGTTAAACATTTGTCTTTTAGTCAAATTGTTTACATACAGATGTTTTAGGAGGATGCGTGACACGCCTAAATTAAACTTTATTCCTGTTTCATGCATCTGCTATAAAAGCTTAATCAAAGCTGTCCTCATTTTTGTTGTTGTTGTTGATACAATAAACCTTTTGCCACACTGAGCAAGAACTAGTAGAAACACCACTAAAAAAATGAATAAAATATAATGTTTACTATAAAACAGTCCCCAAAGAAGAGAAGTGTGTACCAGGCTGAAGGCAGACTGTGAGCAGGGGAGGATGGGCCTGAAAAACCTCCTCTGAGAGCCAACCGCGGCGGCAAACGGAGGCGACGAGTGAAGAGCTGAAACAAAGTTGATACGGTTGATCCAGGAATACATCTCCGTCTTGGACCTGAGAGAAACAACAAGCAGATGGTCTTACAGGACCACAGAGCCATCAGCACGAACACACCTCTGATTTAATCCAACTTACGAGGCCTGAAAGAGGAAAACCCGCCAATCGGCCGTCTGCAAGCGAAACACGTGAGGCTTCTTGGTGTAATCAGAGGCCCGCTCAGCCAGAGAGTGATGCACGCTCACCACCTCCTCACTAATCATCAGATCCCTGTGATAATTGACCTGACACATGGACAGGAAAAAAGAAAGGAAGTTTTATTAAAAACATTTATTTAACTGGGCAAACCCCACGTTGATCACAGATCCCACTGGAACCTCTGGAGCTCTTTACCATTTTACATTGAAGACTTTAAAAAACATAAAAATAAAAATGAAATAATAAAATAAAAATATTTCGAAATATATGCATATATGTTTTTAGTTGTGTAGGATAAATATTTTATGAGTAATGATGAGTTATATTGTTTGTTTCAAAAAACGTTTTCTGATTGGTGACGTATTTCCTGTTTTGGGGGCGCTCTAATCTTATCCATTGACTCTCGTTATAAATGGTGCATGCGCAGTTATTCCACGACGTTACAAAACAATGGGAAGATGCTGGGCGCAGTTTTCACCGCCCTGGACACGTCCAACGTGAGCTCTACCTACCGATTGCGTGTTTCCGGCCGTTTATTTATTATATTTTTCTGGAAAATGAGCTGTGCGGTCAGTGACTCAAGCAAGCTTGCTCAGGTAAGTTTTAAATCATTGAAAGCCCTTTAGCTAATGTCTATTTGCATTTCTGACTGATATGCCTCTCAAATTTTCAATGGCTGTTTGTGAAAAAAGCCTTCAGCTGACTGTTTATTCTAAAAGTGGCAACTGGTGACTTGTTTTTTTCTTTGTTTGTTTGTGGAGTTAGGTTGCCAGCGCAGGTTATTGTACAGTATTGGACTCTGATGGCTACATTTATTTTAATTTGATTATAAAAAAGGATCAAACATTAATAATTTTATATACTGTACTAAATGTCACTTGTGGTGTTTTACTATTTCTTAACACTGTATTGATCTGGAGAATGAAAACAAAGCCTCTTGCAAGTAGAAATGCAGAAATGTTTTAATCTCACTTATTTTCCTTTCTATAATTTATATATAATTTATTTATTTCTATATATATTTGTTTGTTCTTTGTTGTTTTAGTGAGTCAAATTGGTTCTTCTCATCCTGAGCATTTAATTGTTCTGTTGACCTTGTATTAATCTGCATTTGATTTTTTTTTAAACATACTTGAACTTGGGAAAATTCATTTTGGAGAAATAGCCCCCCCGGTGGACATTTCAGGAACCGCCACTGTTAAACACGCACATTTTTGAAAACGTGAAATGAAAACAAGATTCTGAATAGCAGACTATATGAGTTTTATTACTGACCTTCTGTAAGTAAAGCACCATTCCCTTCAGCACTCCAGAAAACATCTTCCAGCCTCTCTTCCCCCAAGGAGCTGCACACAGAAACATTCAGCAGGTAATAAAACCATCACTTAGTTTCAGCTCTGACATTAAAATCCTTATAATAATTATTAAATACATGTTTCCTCTGCAGATACATGCTGCATTAATATCATCTCAGTTACATATAATTTTTAAATAAATATTGATTTCTTCAACAGTGTGTAAATTTGAGCAAATTAAACGAGTGACTGCAGATGCCTGTCTGAGTTGCTTATTCTGTCAGTTTTATCTAACCCATCACATTTTATTTCAACATTTGTAATTGTTTTAAACAGTAATTTTACAGTACTTGTTTTCAGAGAAATTTCAGTTATATTTCATGCAGGCTGTCGCCCTTTAAGCCACGCCCTAGCGGGTTTACCCCTGCGCTTCGCGCCAATCACTGAAGACTTCTAGTCCACGCCCACCTGCCGTGGGCCCCGCCTCGGTCTGCTATATATTCTGTTGCTGACCGAGAATCGGCTCCCTAAAAATTTTCACGCCATATGATTCAGAAGATTTCTTTCTACGATGGATTCCAGAAGATCCTTAGGAAATGCACAGGATGCAAACCCGGCTTCATGCTGCAGGCCGACAAGCATCTTGCCTGCGAGATGTGCCTTGGACCCGAACATGCACAGCAGGCAGTGGTTCAGCACCCGGAGTGTCTCGCCTGCCAGCTCCTGTCTGAGGACTACAAGGAGCTCCGGTTCGACCTCGTTGGCCGAATGGCAGCGGAGGCTCAGCCGATGGTGGTCGCTTCCCCCCCTCCCTGTGGTTCAAGGAGAAGGGGGGTTACACGTCCACGGGGGTAGCTAGCGAGGCCGACCTGTCCCCCGCTGGGGGTTCAGGTCCGGTCTCACCCTTCATTCCCCAGCTGGAAGGTGCTAGCAGTCGTGTTGCCCCACTTCTCTGAAGTGCGTGGAACCGATCCTACCCCCCACCGAGGGAGAAGCCGTGGTGGGCATGGCCCCCACGACCAACGTGCAGGTACCAGCCTGCCCACCAGCAGATCTGGACCCAGTGACCCGCAAGCTTTGACACGGAGGGGTCATGCAGCAGCAGGGCACCGTCTGCTGCAGGTGAGGGACAGCCGGAGCCCGACACAGTCGAGCAGGGTCCTCACATCAACATGGCCAACGCGCTGCCCGACATCATCAGGTGGGCAGCGGATGTGCACCATGACGGTCCCTGAAGGCACCACACAGGCGTCTTCAACGCCGCTCCTGGCTGGACCTTCCACTACGATGCTGGTGAACCAGGCGCAGATGCCCTGGCCGTGTGTCCCGGACATCCTCTCCCTGCTGCAGGCAGAGAGTGGAGCAGAGCTCGTCCGCGGGTTTTTGGACTGAAAGCCACAAAACATGTGGGGAAGCCCGTCACACCGCCCGCACCTGCAGGTCAGTTCGCCACAAAGATGCAGGAACGCATCCACAGGTCAGGTGTGCTTCTCAGGTAGGTGCGCGGTAAATAACATTGCGCACCTGGCGCTCGGAGTCGGGCGGGAGCGAACGCACGAGAAGGCTGGAGCAGCTCTCGAAGCGGTCACCAACCTGTGCGGGGCACTGCGACTTGCTCTGCTCGGATCACAGCGTGGGCCACGCTGCTCCAACAAGTCTGCTCAAACTGTCTCCCTCAGTCACGGAGGAAGTTTTAACGTCAGGGGCCGATCTCAACACAGGGTCTGTTCAGTGAGCACTACCAGACCGTGTTCAAGCAGCTGCGCTCATCCACGGACGCGCTCCAGCAGGTGAGAAAAAACCGCAGCGTGCAGAGACTTTCATCCCCGTCACAGACCTTCGCTGTGCCCCCAGCTCCGTCCAGAGGACACCCAGCTCACTATTACCAGTGGGACGGGAGCTCCAGAGGAAGGGGTCGCCAGCAGACCGGGCCAGCCAGCACCACAGTGCTAAAAGAGACATGTTTTACAAAGTGACGGAGTGGAGGGGATGAGTTCAGCAGTTTTTTTGTTCTCTGACAATAAAGATTCTGTCTTTGAAAACAATGTGTGTTATTCAGACATGCTGGTTGCCTCTTCCGAGGTCCGTGTGCGGCTGCACGCATCTCCATGTTCGTGCAGTACAAACAAAACAAATTCTTTCACACAAAGCAGAGCTAAGACTGGTTTCGATGTTCCCCCGTAACCACTCCAGCCCCGCCTCCCCACGCGAAGACGGGGGCATGTGTACGTGACTGGCTGCAGGCACACAGCGATGCACTGCACAGTCATGTCAGACAAACATCTGCACTTGTTAACACAGTTAACACTCTCATGAGCCTGGCCTGGACACATTGTTCCAGCCAGGACATTTCTGTCTCTTCAACATCGAGTCAAGCCACAGGTAATGTCTATGACCCGTCTCAGAAAAGACGTCTCTCATGCTCACATGATTCAAACGTGTGTCAGTGCTGCACCCGTGAGGTGACATGCAGTAAACGTCTCTTTTCAGACCAGCCTCCCTTGGGCCACCGTGGACTCTGTCCACTTGGCGGCGGTAGAGGCCAAATTATGTCTACCCAGGCAGCAGAACAAGATGGCTGCCCCCTTGACAGATCACAGAGCGGTTTGGCTGCAAACTTGCTCTCTGAACAAATGGTTGCGGCGTCTGGTTCGCGACGTTTACACTCTGCAGTTTGTAATGACACCGCCCAGGTTCAACGGAGTTTTGGAGACGAAGCTCTCGTCCCCCGCACAGGGGACGGCGCTGAGATTGGAACTACAGGAACTTTCGGCGAATTACGTCATTTCCGGGGTTCCTTCGGACGACGAAATGAACGGGTTTTATCCATAATATCTCCTAGTTTCCAAGAAATCAAGGGATCTCAGACCGATTTTACCCTTGTCTATTTTCAACGACTACATTATGAAACGTCCTTTTCATGTTTTAACATTGAAGCGTGTTCTCGGAAACGTGACGTCAGGGGACTGGATGGTACTAATCGATCTCGGAGACGATTATCGTCCCAAAACACAGGAAGTTCCTCAGGTTTACCTTTCAGGGAACCTGTTACGAGTTCAATCGCCTACCATACGGGTATGCGCTTGCGTCGCTGACTTACGAAGGTCATCGAAGCAGCGTTACAAACGCTGCGTTCAAGGGGCTTCCGAGTCATGTATTAAATCGACGATCTGTTGCTACTGTCTGAATCCAAGATGGAGGCATTCATTCATTCAAGGCAGCAACACAGACGGAGATTCTGGTGAGTCATCTGACCTGTTTGAGGCTCCGCTATAAATTGGAGAAAAACTCTATTTCACCAGCTCAACAGATACCTTTTCTGGGTGTCAACTTATGCTTATTAACAATGACAGCCGTTCTCTCGAACCAGAGAACAGATTCGCTGACGTCACTCCTCCACCGCGTCCGTCCGGCCACACACTTCGGTGTCGGCGATCACAATTATGCGGATGTTAGGAATGGGGACCGCTGGCCACACAGTGGTAAAACTACGTTTATTGAACACAGGTGGTTTATTCGTCAGAAAATAGACACTGTACGCCACAAAAGGCGCAAGCTCACGGTCCCCTGTCTGTGAGGACGGACCTGGTGTTGTGGGGGAATCCCAGGACTCTGACAGAGGGGGTTTCCCTGGGCAAAGTCCCGTCATGGAAGGCGGTCTTTACCGATGCGTCTCTTCCCGGTTGGGGGGGGACATGTCAGTCTCAGACAGTGGGCGGGACGTGGGCACGTCTCACCACATAAACCTGTTGGAGTTATTAATAATACACAAGGTTCTCAAACACTTTGTGCACATGCTTCATCACCAGGATGTCCTCGTACACACGGACAACATAACAGCCGCAGCTTACTTAAACCGCGAGGGCGGGGTTCGCTCAGCCCAGCTGTTGAAAACAGCCAGGGAGCTGCTCTGCTGGGCAAACGTTCACCTCAGATCACTGAGGACTGTTTACATCCCAGGTGTGCTAAACAGAGGTGCCGACATCATGTCGAGAGGGGGGCCTCTGGACAGAGATCGGACGTTACACCCGGACCTGGTACCTAAAATCTGGACCAGGTTCGGGGGGGAAGTGATTTGTCTGTGACGCAAGAGAAATCACAGTGCACCCTGTTCTCCCTGAGTCCCCTCGACCCCCCCCCCCCCCTTGGGGATGGACGCTTTGCTCACAATCCGTGGCCAAGGGTATTGAGTTATGCTTCCCTCCAGTTCCTCTGCTATCAACACTGCTGGAAAGAGTGTGAGAGGAGGGAGTATCAGTCGTTCTGATCGCTCCAGAGCGTGTGAACACACCATGGTTTCCGTCCTGCAGCAGCTGACAGGCTGCTCCTGGAGACCTCCTTGGAGAGACGATGCTCTACTGCAGGCAGGGGGTGCAATAAGAAGCCCTCCGGTATTAGGCCAGCATCTGTGGGCTTGGATGCTGAACGACAGCGTCTAGAAAACCTTGGTTCTCTAAAGATGTCATTGGAACCATTCAGGGCTCACATGCACAGTCTTCAATAACTGTTTATGCTTCAAGTGGGCTGCTTTTCAGCACTGGTGCGTGGACACACATCTGGACCCATGTTCATGTCACTTGGGTCCAATTTTGTCTTTCTTACAACTATTGCTAGACAGAAATTTGGCTTTTCAGCACCATTAACGTATGCTGCAGCAATTTCATCATGTCATGAGGGGTTTAATGATAGAACCGTGTTTAATCATCCCCTAATGAAACGTTTTTTGAGGGGTGTTCGCCGTCTTAGGCCAGTTTTCACGGTCCTTGGCTCCTCTATGGGACCTGGTTACTGTGTTGAACGCACTAACTAAGGATCCTTTTGAGCCTCTAAATGAGGTTCCATTAAAGTTCCTGTCATTTAAACGGCTCTGTTGTTGGCTCTTACGTCAGCTGAAAGAGTAAGTGACCTTTCTGGACTGTCAGTTTCTCCTTCCTTCTTAAAAATACAAGGAGATGGGAGTTCTGCTGAACTTAGGCCTATTCCAGCATTCACGCCTAAGGTCATAACGTCTTCATTCAAGTCCAGGATCATCACACTGGACGGGTTTTGCCTTCCTCCTCACTCTAAACCAGAGGAGGAACAGCTTCACTTGCTTGCCCGGTTCGAGCTCTCAGATGTTATGTAGGACGCACAGCTGCAATACGTAAATCTGATAAGCTCTTGGCACATTTCAGAGAAGGCTCTCAGGGTCAACCTTTGACCCCTCGGCGGTTGTCGCATTGGTTGTGTGAGGCCATCTCCCAGGCTTACAGTTCTGCTGGGCTGCAGCCTCCCGAGGGCATTAAAGCTCATTCCACTCGAGGAATGGCGGCTTCCACTGCCTTGGTCAATGGTCTGTCGGTACAGGATATCTGCTCAGCAGCCTCCTGGTCGTCAGTAACTCCATTTATCCGTTTTTATCTGCGAAATGTC
>JBBPBX010071985.1:0-10497 GCA_038048925.1 Garcialebias charrua
TAATATCATGTCTTCATAGCAGTACGGTACAACTTCTTTCTTTGGTTGCCTAGCAACATGCTGGAAAGCACTTCCTACTTTTGCCTTTCAAAATAAGAGTCATAACAAAAGAATGTGCATAATACAAAATAAGACATGTAAACTAAAACTATGGCAGTAAAACTCCCACCAAATCACTAAACTATTGTGATTTCACTTCAAACATATAACATTACAATAAAATATATAACATTTTAGCATTTACTCTGCTTCTAGTAACAACACAGTTTTATGAACTGGTCTATCAAGATACACTGGCTTGACAGTCCTTTTTCCATCCTTATCCAAGGTTGAGTCACTCATCAACAGCTTCACCTTCCTGATTCTTCCATCTTTGCATTCCTTTAGTTTCTTTGATATATTTGTCTCTTTGACAAATTTTGAAGATCTAGAAGCCAGGATTTCCACTCTCTGTAGAGCTGATCCGAAAGAGGCTCGTCCCATCCGACATTCTCCTGATATAACTGTTGCAGGATTTGTTTTCCTTTTAGGATGAAGGGTGCCACAAATCCCAGTGGATCATACACTGACGCCACTGTCCACAGGATTCCTCTTCTCGTCATTGGATGTTCTTTGACTGTTATTCTGAACTGAAACTCATCAGAAGAAATACACCACTGAACACCAAGTGCTCTTTCCATCAGTGGCTCTCCAAGCGCTAGATCCAAATCTTTAACACTGTCAGCACACTCCTCTCTGGGCAGCGACTTTAACACATTGTCACTGTTTGATACGAACTTGTGTAATCTTAGTTTTCCTGTGTTACACAGCTCTCTTGCTTCCTTGACTAGTTTTATTGCTTCTGCATCTGATGTAACACTTACAAGTCCATCATCTACATAAAAGTTTCTTTGAATAAACTTCACTGTGGTTGGAGAGAACTTTCCCTCACCTTGTGCAGCTAGATGCTTTAAACCAAAATTGGCGCAACCAGGTGAAGACGCTGCACCAAACAGGTGAACCTTCATGCGAAAGACTGAGGGGGGAACACTTAGATCCCCATGCTCCCACCATAGAAAGCGTAAATAATCCTGGTCTTGAGGTGTTACATGGAACTGGTGAAACATGCGCTCCACGTCACACATTACAGCCACTGAGCCCTTCCTGAACCTACAGAGTACTCCCACCAAAGCGTTTGTTAGGTCAGGCCCTGTAAGCAGGTGTTCATTTAGCGAAGTGTCTTGATATTGTGCAGAGCAGTCAAAGACTACACGGATCTTGCCAGGCTTTTGAGGGTGATATACCCCATGGTGGGGAATATACCAGGCAGGGGTATTACAGAGTTCCTTCTCCGGTACTTTCTCTGCGTCATCGCGTGCAACAATGTCCTCCATGAACTTTGCATAGTCTGAGTAGTACTTTTGATCCCTTATGAATCTGCGTTTGAGACTGCTTAAGCGTTGCATAGCACTTGACATGTTATTGGGAAGATTTGGTCTGTCACCTTTGAAAGGCAGGGGCATTTCATAATGTCCATCTTGCTTTTGTGTAATTCCTTCTTGTAACTTTCTTATGAAGCAGACATCTTCTTGTGAAATGCTCGTCTCTTCCACTGCTCTCTCTATAAAATCTGATTCAAGTGCTTTGATTACATCTGGACCTGTTACTTCTTTTATTTGTGTCTTGCAGATATAATGAACTTTATTCTTTAGCTTTGTGGTTGGCTCAGTCTCTGGTATTACTTGCTTTACAGTGATGCGATGACTTACTCCAATTACATCGCTGCCTGCGTCACTTGAGTCACAGTAACTTATGATGCTCCAGCCCAAATCTGTTTTCTGGGCATAAGGCTGGCTTCCTTCACCACATATGACTTCTCTGGGCATTAAGGCTTGTGTGCAGTTGTAGCCTAGTAGGAGTCCTATCTCACAGTCCAATGGTGGAGCAATGTGTCCAGTGAGATGCTCCAAATGTGGCCATGACCTTGCCGTGTCTGGAGTAGGAATATGGCTACGATTGGCAGGTATAAAATCACGTGTGTAGGCAACTGGCACAGTGAGTTTCTTTTTGGAAAACAATCCTCTTATTTGCAAAGCTTCAAGTTTTGTACATGGTACAGTTGTTTTCTTGGATGACATTGTAGACAATTTGAGCTTAACTTGGGTTTTGGCTGTGTCCAGATTGTTCGCTACTTCATCAAGAATAAAGGACGAATCACTCTGTGTGTCCAGTAGAGCGTAGGTAAGTATTTCTTTGCTTGGCTCATTTTGTGTGGATACATAGACAGGTACTATTGCAGATGTCTGTGTGTTTCTACTTTCATGAGTCACTCTGTTAGACGTACTTTCGTTAACCGTGTCTAGTGACTGTGTTACCTGTTGCTGAGTTTCCTTCCGTTCAGCTACTTCTTGTTCTTTAGGTTGTTCTTTCTTTGTCTCGTGTTTTTGTCTTTCTTCATGCAGACATGTGGGATGTTGTCTTGAGCACGTGTTGCATGTCATCCGATTGGTACAGTTCTTGGAGAAGTGACCACTATTTAGACAGCCAAAACATAGTTTTTCACCTTGAATGAACTTGACTCTCTCAGTAACTGGTTTCTCAGTGAACTTACGACATTTGTGTAAGCTGTGTCCTGCTCTTTTACAATACACACAAGAGATCATGCTTCTTTCTGTAGAGTTAGTTGTAAATATTTTCGCTGTATCTTGCTTCTTATGAATGAGTGTAAGTTGAGGTTTTGTCTTTGGTTTGTCAAAGTCACTTTGTCTTATAGCTTGAAATGATGTAATGGGATTACATGCAATACTTGCCTCCATTGAAAGGAATGTTACAAAGTAACTGAAACGTGGGAACTGTTTGTGCTCCAGCTGGTACACTGTAGCCTTCCGGTTCCATCTGTTGCTTAACCAGTCTGGCAGTTTAGCAGCAAGTCTTTGATTCTCTATTCCATCATTGAGGATGTTCAGATTATCATTGGTAGCCATTGCAGATTGGCAGCTTTGTAAGAAATCCACAAACTTTCTTAATTCTGCACTGTCTTTACCTTGGAGCTTTGGCCATGTATGCAGCTTGTCCCTGAAGGCCTTAGCAATGACAAAAGGCTCTCCATAACGTTCATTGAGCATATTCCATGCTGCCATATAAGAGTCTTCAGAGCCAATCAGAAAATAGCCATCTAAGGCTTCTTTAACACATCCACCTACATACTTCTGTAGGAAAAATATCTTTTCTGCTGTGGGAATGTTCTTTCTCTCTATTAGAGTCTCAAAAGATGCTTTCCAATGTTTAAACTTAAGTGGATCCCCACAAAATACTGAGGGCTCTGGAATCGGTAGCCTATTAGCTGACATGGCTTCTGCTAAAACCTTTACAAGCTCACCTGTGCTCTCGTGAATGACATTTAGCTGTTGTGGTGGCTGTGTGGGTTGATTAGCAGTGTCTTTGAACTCAGTAACCTGTATGTTTGCAGGATTCGGACTGATGCTTTCTTGCTTCACTGAAAAGTAGTCTTCTTCATAAACTTGTAATTTTGCTTTTGCTGCATTGAGTTTTTTTAGAATTTCCAGTCTTTCAATTTCCTTTTTTAAGTCCTCGACTGACTTTCCCCTTGCAGCACTTTCCGCTTGTTGTCTCTTGATCACAGCCGCCTTCTCCTTTTCTCTTTTTAACTTGCGTTCAGTTTCCTCTCTTTCTTCTAGATGGCGTTGTGACATTGCAGCAGCTTCTTGTTCTGCGATTATGCATTTGTTTTCTTCTTCTATGGTTTGCATTTTTTCTCTAAATTTCTCTTGTTCAGCCATTATCTTAAGCACGGCCTTTGTGGCTTCATACTCTGCCATAGCTTCTTGTCTTTTGGTGGAGGAGCCATTAGAAATAACTGTACTGGCCTTAAACGGATTATAAACTGAGACAGTATCTGAGCTAGAAGATGTAAATACAGAACTAGCATCAGGCCAAACAATCTCCTCCTTATTTATTCCCTCAACATAACATTGGATGTTTTGGAAAACTACCTTAGTCACTGATATGCCTTTGTCTAACTTGGAACGCACATCATGGGGTGGTCCATCTATTGCTCTGTATTGATCATAAATACCGTTAAGAGCATCTAGTTCTCTTTGCACAATGTCCATATGACCTTCAAGAATGTCAACTGGATCTCCTTTTATAACAGATTTTTTAGCAACCTTGATTAATGCCTTCCATCTGTCATAAGTACTTTCAAAGTGACGTTGCAACCCCTGTAGTTTTTCTTTATGAAATTGTCTTCCTTTTCCTGTTAATATGCGAGATCTATCACTTCTACGCAGCTCTTTTTGCCCAATTTGCACTAAAGAGGTTTCATCTGCTTGCTGTGCTTTGGCAGCTTGTTCTGCACTGGCATCTTCTATTTCTGTGTCATTTGTTTCTGACATTTTGTTTTACTTGAGCTGTTATGGACTTTTACTTGGTGAAATGTCTTTTTAACTTGACTTAAATTATGAGCTTTGTTGCATTACTTCCCTTCTTGTTAACTTGTTGTGCTGCTGTTGTCAAGTTTCACACAGTTCCTTGTTGTTACTCCTTCCTTGTGTCACTTTCCAAACATGAACTTAAATGTCTGGCTTCTGGACGTCTTTATGAAGAAGCAGCAGATGAACATGTGACCGTTAACATTTGCAGCCGTTGGTCTTTGGTGCAATGACGCAATGTCGCCACCAGAGGTCAGGGCGTTCATGTAGCTCCGTTCCTTTTCTTGTCATCGAGTTCGACTTTGTCATCGAGTTCGACTTTGTCATCGAGTTCGACTTTGTCATCGAGTTCGACTTTGTCATCGAGTTCGACTGTCACTTCCACCTCTTCTTTACAGCATTAATGAATTCGTTGTACTGCTAGTGTGTAGTCAGTTTTAATGGAAATCTTCTTATTACACTTCACTTTCGTTGTCACTGACACCAACACTACCGTCGAACTAAAAATACAACATAAACTTAAGTGAGACGGTGTCATGAATACAATCTTGACATAAAAATGATATAACATATAAATACCTCGCTGGCTGACCCTTCCTTTTGAGGTAGAAATGAGAGTAATAAAGAACTTCTTAAACTTAAATTACTTTTGTACAGATACTTGCTAATATATCATGTCTTCATAGCAGTACGGTACAACTTCTTTCTTTGGTTGCCTAGCAACATGCTGGAAAGCACTTCCTACTTTTGCCTTTCAAAATAAGAGTCATAACAAAAGAATGTGCATAATACAAAATAAGACATGTAAACTAAAACTATGGCAGTAAAACATTGAATGCTACACACATTCATACACCGGTAGCGGCAGACTACGATGCAAGGTGCTTTCCAGTCCTACCGGGAGCAACTCGGGGTTAAGTGTCTTGCCCAAGGACACAACGACACATGGTGTGGCACGAAGTTCAGGTGTAAGTGAGGTGAAGGGCAAAAAGAGAAAGATAGATGGGCGCAGGCGTCTTTATACCAAGAGGGCGGGGCCTCTGTGGTGACACTGACGGCCACCTGCCGTAAAGGTGTGATTGTATTTCTTCAGGTAATCGCGCGGGGGTGCAATTCCCATAGCTATTGTGTTGCACCGAGTGCACTGACTGATAAGGGAACTACAGGCCAATCGCTCTAACATCAAATATATGTAAAATAATGGAAAAAATGATAAATGAGAGATTAACATATTATTTAAATAGCAAAGGATATCTATCTAAATATCAATGGGTTTCGAATAGGACATAATACATATGATTCAGCTTTACGGTTAGAACATGAAATCAGAAAAGCGCAGATAAATAAAGACAGTGTGGTGGCGGTGTTCTTTGATATTGAAAAAGCAAATGATGTGTTGTGGGTTGAAGGGTTGTTAATTAAAATAAAGAAATTACGTATTACAGGGAATTTTATTTCAGTGTTTCAATGTTTAGATGTTTACTGTTGCACCGAGGGACTGAGAGAAACGCAATTTCGGTCCTGTGTCCTGTACAGTACATATTGCAGATCTGACAATAAAGTTGACTTTGACTTTGACTTTGACTTTGAAAATGTTCAAATGGATCAAAAACTTTTTATCAAAAAGAACAATACAAATTAGAATAGGAAAAGAATATTCTGAGAAATATGTTGTAGAAAATGGAACACCACAAGGTAGCATAATGAGTCCCTTATTGTTTTCATTAATGATAAATGATGCTGTAGAAATAGAGGAGGGGATGGGCTGTTCACTCTTTGCAGATGACGGAGCAATTTGGAAAAAAGGAAGAAATATAGAAGTTACAGTAGAAAAAATACAAAAGGCTATTAATGAAATAGAAAGATGGGCGATAAAGTGGGGGTTTAAATTTTCAGTGGCAAAAACAAAGGCAATGATATTTACAAGGAAAAGAATTATAGAAGTCAAAAAACTGAAACTATATACAGTACTGTAATCAAGAAATAGAACAAGTTAAGAGTATAACGTTTTTGGGAATGAGGTTTGATGAGAAAATAATATGGAATATTCACATTCAAAAAATTATTGATAAATATAAAAGGGTCTTAAATATTATGAGAGGTTTGGCGGGAAATGAATGGGAAGCAGACAGAACAGCATTGAAGAGAACACCGGGTGTATCAGGTCAAATACAGTATATAGATTATGGCAGTGTAATCTATAGATCTGCAGCAAAAACACAACTAGAGAAACTCAAAAAAGGCGTTCAATACAGAACAACTGGACTTTATTTGTAACAGAAGACGTTTCGCTTCCCATCCGGGGAGCTTTATCAATTCAATGAGGAAAATGTGAGAGCGAGCGAAGTTATACAGGCTGATCCACTGACACGCACCAACATATGTAAATTGGAAGCTAACACACACACATACTTGGGATAACACGTGCCTGTGACCCATTCAAAGTTCAGGGTGTGAAAGCAGACCTTACAGGAAACACACACACACACACACATCCTACTGTATGTAAATTGACAAATCACACCTCACACATTGATAGCAGGGACGTGTCAAAGTCTTTGTTAGTCTAATTCACAAACGAGGCTCCTCTGTTCTCATCAGGTGTGAGACGTCTCGGAATCAGCTGCAGGGCCGCACCATAAGTTTTAGAAAGTTGAAATCTTAGACCTCCTCCTCTGTTTAACGATGGTTTCTCTCGTTTTACATAAACTGCTTCCTTCACACCCCTCTCAAACCACCTGTGCTCTCTGTCCAAAATATGTACATTCTGGTCCTCAAAAGAGTGTCCCTTGTCTGTGAGGAGGTGAACAGCTGAGTTTTGTCCAGAGGAGGAGGCTCTCCTGTGTTGGGACATTCGTCTGTGGATGGGCTGCTTAGTTTCTCCAATGTAGGTCTGGACAGTCTTCGCTGCACTGGACTGCATAAACTACACCACTCTGTTTGTGTGTGGGGGTTTTGTCCTTCGGGTGCACCAGCCTATGTCTGAGAGTCCTGCTGGGTTTGAAATGTACTGGGATGTTGTGTTTGTTGAAAATCCTTCTGAAATTCTCTGAAACTCCAGCCACATAAGGGATGACAATGTTTTTACGTCTGTTCACCTTTTTCTGTTCATTAGTGTGTTTTGTAGATTTCCTCGCTGACTTGACAAAAGCCCAGTTAGGGTATCCACATGTTTGGAGAGATTTTTCAATGTGTTTCTGTTCCTTTTCCTTCTCTTCTGTCTTCGTGGAGATGTGTTCGGCCCGATGCTGTAAAGTTCTGATGACAGAAAGTTTGTGCTCCAGTGGATGGTGAGAGTCAAACAGAAGATGCTGGTCTGTGTGGGTTGGTTTTCTGTAAACTTCAATGTTGAGACTGTCCTCTCCCTCCATGTGAACCAAACAGTCCAAAAAAGGCAGCTTATTGTCGTTAGCGGGACTGTGTCCTCTGAGACGTTATTTCTGAACGTAACCAGGTTACGTTCAGATATACACAGATGCATCAAAAGACACACCAGGGAAAATAGGAATTGCAATTATTATCCCAGAGTTCCATAAGAAACAAGTTAAAAGGATTACAAATGGATTGTCAGTACAGTATACACCGGGGAAATGTTAGCAATATTATTAGTAGTACAGTGGATAGAAGATGTCAGACCATTAAAAACAATAATTTGTTCAGATTCAAGTTTCAATAAGATTCAAACCACAATTCAGAACCAGCTTAAAGGGACGGTCTACCTCAATTCAGGGAGTTCGATTGTGGAATGCTCTGGAGAGTGATGTTAAAAATGCAAAATCAATGTATACA
Source organism: Garcialebias charrua (assembly GCA_038048925.1). Taxonomy (NCBI): domain Eukaryota; kingdom Metazoa; phylum Chordata; class Actinopteri; order Cyprinodontiformes; family Rivulidae; genus Garcialebias; species Garcialebias charrua. The sequence continues at coordinate 8,220 of JBBPBX010071985.1, forward strand.
TTTAAGAAAAAGGTCAAAAAGGACTTGCTCAAAAACTATATATGATGTAACTTAGTGTGTTTGTGTATTACACTTATGTTGTACTTATGATGTAGCTTAGTGCGTTTGTGTATTACAGTTAGAAAAATTAAGTAGTTATTCATTTTGTGATGTAGTTTGTGTATTACAGTTAGAAAAATTAAGTAGAATTATTCATTTTGTGATGTAGTTTGTGTATTACAGTTAGAAAAATTAAGTAGAATTATTCATTCTGTGATGTAGTTTGAAGGTTATCATTGGTTGAACAAACTGTGAAATAAGGGGCAGATATAATAAGATTTCATCTTCTTTCTGCTCCCTTCATTTTATCCTACTTGTATTCTTGTATCTGATGAAACTGTCTTGTATTGTTCTTTTTAAATGAATGAATAAACATCAAATCAAATCAAATCAAAGTTCATAAATTACAAGCTTACAGCACAGCCACTCAGACAGCAGACCAGACGTTCTATTATAAATTCAACAAACACTGTTCAGAATAATGATGATGGGTTTGGAGGTCACATTTCTGTGGGTACCAGCACACATTGGGGTTGACGGAAATGAAGCAGCAGACAGGGACCAGGAGTCTGAGAGTAACAAAATTTCAATCCTGTGTATGTCCTGTACATATTGCAGTTTTGACAATAAAGTTGACTTTGGCTTTTGACACATTATGCAATTGATTATATTAGTTTATTGTATACTTATTAGCATTATTGTTCCTCCCAACAATGTCTTCACATTACTATAAAAGTGTAACTAACATTACCCTTACATATCCAAACGTTTTTTGTTAAAAGACAGAGTACTGTACAATCTTAAGGGTACAGAGATTTTTGTTATACCAAAACATAGAACTAGTTTAAAGAGTAGGTCTACTATCATTTCTGGAATAGGTCTATGGAATTGTTTAGAAAACGATATTAAAGTTGCAAAAACAATGACTTTGTTTTTAAAAAATGAATAAAATTAGGTTTTTGGAAAAATATATATAAATTGGTTGGTTTCAAAATTTCTGAATGGTAAAGTATGATGAGTTATTTATTGTGTAATTTTTTGTGGATTATTGTTGTTTAAATTGATTGTTTGAATTAATTTAGTTTTTAAAAAAAGGGGCAGACATAATAAGAGTGTATCTTCTTCTGCCTCCTTTCATTTCATGTAATGTTTGATTTTTTTATTTACGTGGAATTGTAAATAGTTTTTATGTTGTTTTAAATTTGAACTTTGAAATGAATAAAGAATATAAAAAAATAAAAACTAATAAATAGAATACAGTAATATGCTGGTGAAGATTCTCAGTCATCCAGGACATGATAAATCAAAAAGGCGTTCAATTCAGGATCAACTGGACTTTATTTGTAACAGAAAACGTTTCGACTTCTGTCCAGAAGTCTTTTTCAATTCAGAATACAGTAATATGAACAGAAAATATAGAATCTCAGCACTTGTTAAAATATTTTGTTACGTATAAACACCAAATTACGGAGCCCCCCAGGGGATGTGGAAAATTTTCAAATAACTTGAATTAAATAACACTTTAATATTTTATTATATAACGGTATATGCAGATATGATAAGTATACAACTGATTTAATAACAAGGAACAAGTACAGTACATGTAAAGAGACTAGCTCCCCCTAGTGAAATAAAATGGAACTAGAAAAGAAAAGCGAAACTTTAATTGGACTACAAATCCCACAACGCATGTAGCATCTGATATGTTTACGACTATCAGGGGAAAAAAAGCTGGATAAATTTGTGCGTAAGCGATAAATTAGATTTCACATAATTTTATTATGTTCTGCTAATTTGTGTTTTGATTTGGTCCATTATATTTATTTTTGAGACAATTATTTTCATTATTTATATGTTTACGTGCCGGACGTGTCAGTACGTGCCGGACTGTTTTCGAACTGGATGGACAAAGTTCCGAGGTGTCATGAACGCAACGCACCTTCGCATGACTCACGGCGGAGCAGAAGGGAATCTCAGAACTGCGTCAACTGGCAAAAAAACGTAAGTTTAATGTTTTTAATCTCGGCTTTTACTGGTGTTTTCTTTTGTATGCGTGAAGTTGGCGCCTGTTGAAAACATTATTGTCTCCTAGTTTTAACAAAATGTGCTTTCGTCGTGGACTGTAGTTGCTTTACTTTCGTATTGTCAAAGAAAGTTGCTTTTCGATTAATTGTTTAGCTAACTTATTGATGTTAGCTAACCGTCAAGTGATCAGATAATTTTAAAATAGGGTGTTAAC
>JBBPBX010071986.1:0-18177 GCA_038048925.1 Garcialebias charrua
ATTTCTATTGTGGTTTGACTGTTGTATTTTTAAACCTACTTAACACAAAATTAATGTCATTCAGCTGTGAGGATGGAGAGAAGGAAGAGAAGATGACAGAGGAATCAGGAAAGACTGGGGAAGGCAACAGGTTGGTCTAATGCAGGTGGAAGTGAGGGAACAGCTACTTAATCCCAAGCAATAACATGTAAACATTATTTTTTTAAACTGTACTGTATTAAGATCTGTAATTTTTACCATATATAATGCTTTTTTGACCCTATGACAGTGCAAAATGCCACAGACAAAGGGTGAAGGAGACAGACACGAGGTCAGTGATAGAGGAGACAAGTGATGACATCAGGTAGGAATAATTACATTAGGGAGGCAACAAAAACCTATACTGTATACCATGATGGTTTGAATTTCTGATGACTTCCTTTCATTGTCTTCTTTTTTGGGAAAATTAGTTCAGGCAGACATGGTGAGTTAATCACCACAAAGCAGAGAGGACCAGATGATGAAGAGGGAGAGGAGCAGAGAGGTCCAGATGATGAAGAGGGAGAGGAGCAGAGAGGTCCAGATGATGAAGAGGGAGAGGAGCAGAGAGGTCCAGATGATGATGATCCATCTGAATGGCCTTTACCACACAAAACGAGGGACACATTTAGGCAGTACATGGTTGAAAATGACCCACAGAAAGTTTCTGATGGCCCATATCTAAGATCAGAGAAGAGTAAGAGGTGTTTTTCCAAAGCGTAATGTTTTCGTATACTGTCTAATGGAGAGAAAGTTGAACGAGATTGGTTACTGTATTCCAAAAATACTAACAGAGTCTATTGTTTTGCATGTCAGCTTTTTGGTGAAGCTAAAGTTTCTGATACATGCCTTGTGGCAGGGTACAATAACTGGCGATGTCTTTCAAAAACACTGAAGCACCATGAAACCGGTAGTTTTTCATTCAACCTTTATTTATACAGGCTAGCCTCGTTGAGCCACAGGGACTCTTTTACAAGAGGGACCTGTCTCACTCACACCCAGGGTCAATTTAGAGTTACCAACTAGCCTAACATGCATGTTTTTGGACTGACACCCAGGGTCAATTTAGAGTTACCAACTAGCCTAACATGCATGTTTTTGGACTGTGGGAGGAAACCGGAGCACCCGGAGAAAACCCACGCATGCTCGGAGAGAACATGCAAACTCCACTCAGAAAGGCCCCTGGGCCAGGATTTGAACCAGGGACCTGCTCGCTGAGAGGCAGCAACTCTACCAGTTGTGCCACCGTGCTGTTCTCACATAAACGCTTATCTGATGTGGAAAGAAATGGTATCTCACTTACACCTAGGTAAGACTATTGATAGTGAACTGCAGAGAATCATGGCAGCTGAAAAAGCACACTGGAGAAGTGTGTTGACTTGAGTTATTGACTGCATACTCTTCCTTGCAGAGAGAAACTTGTCACTAAGGGAGAAAAATTCTCAGTTAGGAAATCCTAAAAATTGAAATTTTCTGGGAATCCTTGAGCTTATTGCACGATATGATGTCACACTGGCAGAACATCTTAGAAAGGCAGCCTCCAAACAAACCACTGAATATCTGACATGGTGCACTCAGAATTAATTTTTAGATTGAATATCAGAGTGTGTTTTGGGTAAAATATCTGCCCAGATCAAAGCCTCCAAGTACTTTGCAGTGGAACTGGACTGCACACCTGATATTTCAAAGCAAGAGCAGGCCTCAGTCATTATTAGATATACTGATACTGATGAGAAGAAAAAAATCACTATTGCAGAGTCTTTTGTGGGGTTCACTGCTGTGAAGGACACAACTGGGAAAGGCCTCACAATTACACTAATAGGGGTTCTGGAGAGTCTGGGGTTGGATTTGGCTAATTGTAGAGGGCAAAGTTACGACAATGGCTCTAATATGAGGGGAATACACAAGGGTGTTCAAGCTTTAATACAACAGAGATGTCCAGAGGCTTCATTCATCCCCTGCTGCAGCTACAGCCTGAACGTTTTGTTATGTGATGCAGCCTCATCTAGCCGAGAGTGTCTAATTGTTTTGGCACTGTTCAAAGATTGTACACAATCTTTTCATCTTCTGTGAAGAGGTGGGACATTCTCATAGAGTTTGTCGACATCACACTGAAGCCTCTGAGTGACACCCGGTGGGAGGCAAAGCTAGACTCTGTCAAAGCTATACGTTTCCAGATGGGGGGAATTTTAGATGCACTACAAAAGCTTGGAGAAGTGGCAGGAGACAGCAAGATTGTCTCAGAGGCAAAATCACTATCTGATGAGATTGTCAGTATGGAGTTCCTTGTGTGCCTCATAATTTGGTATGCCTTATTATGCGAGATCAACTTTGCAAGCAAGGCACTACAAGCAGCAGATGTGTCAATGGACACAGCCATTAGGCTAATCAGAGTCTCTGAAAGAGTTTTTGCTCAAATACAGTATAGAGAAGAGGGCTTTCAGAAGTCACTTGACATTGCAAGCAAAATAGCCATCGAAATGGATGCTTCTCCTAAATTCAAAGAGAAACGACTTAGGAAGCAAAATAATTTCCCAGATGACAATTCATGCACTGGGCATCATGAAAAGGAACCCACAAGGCACTTCAGGTGCATGGTTTTCAATGTTATTGTTGACACACTCCTCCAAGAGCTGTCTGAGAGGTTTTCCAATTTTCAACTTGTGTCTGAGAAATTTAAATTCATCACTAAAATGGAGCACATGACAAAAGCTGAGCTGGAGGAATCGGTGACCACATATGCCCTGACCACTTGTGATGTTTCAAGAGATATCATTCAAGAAATATACCCAGCAAGCCGTCTACTGAAGGGTTACAAGGCTCTAGAAAAGTTAAATTTTCTAATTCAAGAGGATCTTGATTTGGTATTTCCAAATTTGACAGTAGCCCTTAGAGTATTTTTAACCATGCCTCTGACAGTTGCATCTGCAGAGAGATCATTTAGCAAGCTGAAGCTCATTAAAACATACCTTCGTTCAAATATGAGCAATGATCGCTTGTCCCAGTTAGCAGTGATCTCTATTGAAAACAGTGTGGCACGGTCTATTTCATTTGATGTTATAATAGACAAATGGGCAAATGCAAAGTCACGGATTGTAACAGTTTAAATGTCATAAATGTTTAAACTCTGACATGGACTCCAGGCTGTTAAGATTTCATATTTCAGCTACATAAAATGTTGAGCACTGAGTACCACTACTGTTATATATTTGTACTTTATTTAACTTATTATTTGTTTATGATTGAAATGATCACCTGATATAACATGTAACATAAAAAATCTGTAATATTGGTACTGTATTTTCTCTACGTGCATGACTATATGCCTCATCCTCACCTAAAGCATATTGCGCTTCCAAAAATCTCCAAACGCACTGTACTGGCTGCTTGTCAACAGATGACTGTCCTCATCTAACGCGTCTGCAGTGGGAGGAGGAGCGTGTTGGTCCTCTTCCGGTGGTGTTTGTTTATTTCCGGTCTCAGAAAAATGGCGGACGCAATACGAAGAATTGCCTTGTACTTAATCTACAAAGCAGCAACACGCAGACGCCGTGCACAACAACGATTCTGGATTCACCCCACATTAGAGAGGCGTCATGAATTCGGTGAATTTCACCATCTGATCCAGGAGCTGCGCGCAGACGAGGAGCGCTTTCAGCGGTACTTCCGTGTCACCCGCGCCCAGTTTGACGACCTGCTGTAAGTTTCTCCTCCATGTTTACCGCGGGATTTTTTTCGTCTGTTCAACGTTTCGCGCGGTGCCCACCTACTTCCGTCCCGTCGTCGTTGCGTGATCACATGGCAGAGTCTCTCCTGATTGGTCCTGATTGTTTGCTGCTGAGCAGCGAGCTGAAGCGAGCTGTAGAAGCACGGCATTCCGTGCTTCCACAGTCGCTGCTCGGATGCGACGCGGGAGTAGGAAACAGCTGCTGCTCACTTTCGCGCTGCTTGTATGCTGTAGATGCGCCGCGACACGACCCGCTGCTCCAAGATGCGTCCCCATAGACTTTCAATGTAAAGTGGCTGTTTCGGCTGCGCGGGATGCGTGCGGTGGGGATCCAGCATTAGGGAGGAAAGCTGTATGAGGTGGCAGGTAAAAATGAGCGGGGGGGGGTTCATGTTTTCGCATCCACCTCAAAAATATGTAGTTGCGCCCCTGAACGGAGAGAAGACGCAGTCCTCTGAGCTCCTACGACTCTGAGCTGCTGGTGAAGCTGTGGAAAAAGAGCTGTGAAACCACCTGAGCACCATCAAACTGGTTGATCCACTCTGAGAAGGTGATATTTATAAGACTGAGTTTGTTGCAGCTCCTCAGACTGAAGAAGTTTTTGATAAAAGACTAAACATTTCATTAACAAGAATCTGCCCAGAGGACCCGACTCAAACTTTCTAAATTAATCTACCTGGATTATTTGCTTCAGTACTTAAATATTGTATTTTAAACAATGTTTTAATACTAGTATATTACCAAGATTCTGCTTATAAATCATGAATAAAATACAAGTTTACAATAAAACATTAATATGAAGGGGACTTTCATTGTAAAACACTTTAAAAGAAAATTCAGTACTGTACTGTATTTTCAAAGACTTTGGTGTTATTACAGCAGTGACCACCAGAGAGCAGTAAAGGAACGTCTGCTACAATGAAGAAAGTTCAAACAGGAAGTCAAACTTTCTGTTCTGTTTTGTCTTATAAAATTTAAATCGCACAAAGTGAACAGATAAATTAAAAACAACTGAAGATCAATGGAAGTTATTTCTGTTAGTGCTGCAAAGATAAAATTTATTCATATCAAAATCCAACATGAAATGTTTGGATTTCAAACTGTATTTTTTATTCTTTAACAAAATATATCCTTATATAGCACATTGTTCAAACATTAAAGTGTAATTGTTTGAAGGTGATGATGTAAAGTGTGGATGAGGAAACAGAAGAAGCAGAAACAGTCCAGTCAGAGTGTCTGCATACAAGCTGCTGCTGCTTCAACCTCTGTGGATCATCAGGACACAGTTCATCTTCTCTGTGGATCATCAGGACACAGTTCATCTTCTCTGTGGATCATCAGGACACAGTTCATCTTCTCTGTGGATCATCAGGACACAGTTCATCTTCTCTGTGGATCATCAGGACACAGTTCATCTTCTCTGTGGATCATCAGGACACAGTTCATCTTCTCTGTGGATCATCAGGACACAGTTCATCTTCTCTGTGGATCATCAGGACACAGTTCATCTTCTCTGTGGATCATCAGGACACAGTTCATCTTCTCTGTGGATCATCAGGACACAGTTCATCTTCTCTGTGGATCATCAGGACACAGTTCATCTTCTCTGTGGATCATCAGGACACAGTTCATCTTCTCTGTGGATCATCAGGACACAGTTCATCTTCTCTGTGGATCATCAGGACACAGTTCATCTTCTCTGTGGATCATCAGGACACAGTTCATCTTCTCCCACAAACACACCATCATGTTCAGCTCTCCAGAACAAACGTCATCACCTCCATGTGTAGAGAGATCTCAGATTTCTTATGTTGAAATTATGAGTTCATTGAAAATGAGTTTGACTCAAATGAATTCATTTGACCTGAAACTGGAAGCCACAGGTTAGATTTATTATATTAATGATAAATAAAATATACATCCCTAAACAAACTTTGTATTCTGATTAAATTAGAAATGAAAACACAACATTTGATTATTTCAATGTGGAGCTCTGAGTGATTTTTAGAAAGTTTGAGTTTAGTTTTATTTGACAATCTGTTTCAAATCTTACATCTAAAAAAGCTAAGTCTGGTCCTCTGGACATTCAAAAAACAAAACGAAGCAAAAAAACAGTAGAAACGTTTCGTCTTTCATCCGAAAGACTTCCTCAGTCTGAGTTGCTGTATTCAGCTCAGTCTTATAAATAGCACCCTCTCACAGTGGATCTATATACTCTGCATGTACATGTACACACATACACATATACGCTGCTCTCAGTGCAGACACATTGAATGATGTGGTGACCTTCAAGAATTGTCTCTGACCTTCATGTTCACATGTTGTTTCTCTGTAAAAACTCCAAAGGCTTGTGTTAGAATGAAGGGCTCAGTGTCCATGTGCTGAAGCAGTTTTGAAGGTTTCAGGCTTCACTGGACAGCAGCTGCTACATGTGACACAGAGCGCGCTCAGCACGTGCGCCTCACCTGATGCCATGAAGCATCATGGGAGGACTCTGGTTTGTTTCTTCTTGGTGGCAGCTGTGGAGCTTCTGCTGACTCATCTTTAGGCCTTTCTCCTTTTTGAAACCAGTTCTCCAGCAACGTTTGGTTTGGACTCAGTTTTCATGAAGTTACTTTGAGAGCTGCAAGAAAAGAACAGACACTGAGACAAGGCTGGGACTGATTTTCAAAATAAAATACCATGCAGACTAACAGAACCAGGAAAATAAATCAAAATCAAACTTTGTCTATTTTGATGCAGCAAATGATCCAAAGCTCGGTTCTGGTCCTCAGCCTGGTGTTTGGGACCCCCTGGTTTAGACAATTCAAATGTATTTTGTGGCCCTCAGCTGTTTGCTGTGTGCCTCGCTGGCAGGGCCCCCCTAACCTGAACCCTCTCAGACAGAAAGTCCTTCACTTGCAGGTGAACTCATCTGGTATGATGTAAAACTCAGAGATGAAAGTGAACGTGTTCAGTGAGTTCACACTCCATTTAGTGTGGACAGAAGAAGAAAATCAAACATGTGGATCAGAGAAAGTGCTGACTCAACGTTCTTGGTCTCCTCTCAGAGTCTCTGAGTGTCTTTTGTCTCTGTGGACACAAAAAGACAAACTCTAAGAAGTTGTTGTTCCTGCACAGGCTCCATTTAAACACCAGCTTCATTCATGACTTGGAGTATTTCCAGTTTCAAACCAGAGCAGGAAACTGAAACCCATTTAACCTGATACAAGTGAACACAGGACACGCCTCCAAAGTGACCGGAGCAACTTTCACTACAATGTAAACTGTAAAGTTTTCTGTATTTTTGTGCTGCAGATGCAACAAGGCCCAGAATGCAGTGTGTGTCAGCATGTAGAGTTACAGTGAGAGTGATGTGAAGTTTCTAGAACAGTGTCTGCATGAGATGCTATAAATCCTTTGATGTCAGAGTTTCAGGAGCAGTGATCCACTTTGGTCTCCAACATCCTGACAAGAAACTATCACTGAGTCCACACTGAACAACAAACACACACAGGAGTTCTTCTGCAGCACAAAGCAGCAGCAACATCCTCATCTTCTCACCTACAAACATTCTGGACACTCATTCAACATCTGGAAACAGGAGGCGGAGTCAGGAGCCTACCTGAGACAGGGGGCGGGGCTTAACGAGTGCTGAGACTGGCTGCAGGACAGAAATGTGACCCCAGCGTTCAGCTGGACGCTGACAGGAACAGATCCACGTCAACAAGTTTCTCTCCTCCATCATGTGACGTCTGACACATCAGTCCAGATGTTCACCTGCAGCTCAGGTGTTCCAACAAAGTTGCAGAGCCTCGTTCTTCAGGTGGGAGGGACTCAGTGAAGAACTGAGAGTGTGGCCTGTTCCTAACAGTCTCTATATCCCTGCTCCACCTGTCTTCAGCTCCAACAAGAACCACCTCCACTAAAGCTCCAAAATAAAAGTCCAACATTAAAAACACTCCAGTGCTTTTATTGTGGTGGGAAATGATGCTGTTGTTTCAAGTGTGAACTGTGTTGAAGCTCACAGAGAATTTCTCCTCGTCCACATCACTCAACTTTATCAGCAGCTTCTAAAAGTTCTGCAAACAGGGACATGTGAGATTTTAGACACAGCTAGTTTTTGTAAAGCCTCAACATGTGTGTGAATGTGCAGGAAGTACTTTCTAAACATCTGGATGAAGGAAACCAAGAGTTTGAAGCTGACAACAGTCACAGGACTGTGTCTATAGAGAAGATTGTGTTGGTGTCTCTTTGTTCACGTGTGTTTTCTTCTCTGAAGGAGGAAACAGACGCAGAAAAACATTCCTAAGAAGTGAAACTTCATCTTCTTCATGGAACGAAGATGATGAGCAGCCGTCGCTGTGAGTCATTCTTTGTTTCCAGCAGCAGTGATCCAGGTCAGCTCCATCAGAACACACTCTTACATGTGAGCGGATGTGTGTGTGTGTCTCAGCTTTGATGTTTGTCTCTGTAACTGGAAACAGACGTGTTGCTGCACTTTATCTCTCTGACACAAACTTTATTGATCCCTGCAGGAAAACAGCTTGGTACCATCTCCCAACAGAACAGGAAGCAGCTGAGTCCAAACTGAAGAAGAGTGAACATCTGATGAACTTTAAGTAATGTGCCAACAGAAAGGTCAAACTGTCTGTTTGTTTTTAATTTGAATTCTTGTCAACGTAGTTATTAAATCAGAGCTAATATCGATACAAATGTTTAAACTTTAATGTAATTTTTGTGATAGTTTCAATAAAAGGTCTATTTTTCTGGTAGACCAACATAAATTGAGCCTCTTGTGAAATTACATTCTTGTCTAATCACAGTAAAAACAATTTAGTATCGGAAAAAGGAAGAACTCTAGAAAAGTGTGTGTGAGCTGATGTGAATCCAGCAGCATGGATCACTCGCGCATTTGGTGGCAGTTTGTGCAAGATTAAAGTCTGATGATGTCATGGACATAGGCGTAGATCCTGGGGGGGTCGGGGGGGTCCGGACCCCCCCAATCTTGGGGAAATATAGATCTGTCCCCCCCAATAATTCAATAAAGGAAATCGTGTCTTTAAACAATATAAATATAAAAAGGCAAAAAAAGAGAGAAATCCGCCATTATTCTAAAAAAAAAGAAGGAAATTTTGCCCACCCCCCCTTCTCTGTTGGCAAATGGTTTAGTCCAATGTTTACAAGGAACAACAACAGCAGCGGAGGTCACAGGCTCGCGGAGCCGCTGGTGGGGAGTGAGCTGCTGCACAAAGTACTAACTTCCAGTAAGTAGCTACTTAAAACATAGGTGACAGTGACTGGGAGGAAAAGGTCTTTCACAGTGTTGAAAGACAAGTGTGTCTGTGCATCATTAGTGGCAGAAAAACACTTTGGAGCGTCACTTCATCAGCTAACATTTGAGTTTAACATAAAAGAAATAGTGTTTATGTTTAAATATCAGTTAATAAGTAATCCATTATGCCCCCTTGTTTAGGACTGGAACCAATCTCAGCTGCTTTTGGGTGAAGGCAGGGACACCCAAGACAGGTCTCCAGTCCATCACAGAGACAGACAAAGAGACAAACAACCATCCACACTCCCAGTCAAAGCTAAGAACAATTTACATTTGCACAGAAGAACCAAAACATTATTCAAACTGAGGACTCAAGTTCTTGATTGAGAGTTCTAATCACTACTGGTAATTATCAATAATAATTGATCATATTTACCAAGCTAAAGCATTGTGTGGAGTCTTTAATAATACAGACCAGATCAGATGTGATCAGGCAGTCATATATTCACATGTATGTAAATGTATTATTATTAATACTATGATTAAAGTTGAACCATGCAAATTTGTTTGGAACGAACAAGTGGACCTTTGTGCCTCTTGGTTCCACTGAAGTAGCTCTCAGTCTCAAAAAGTTTGGTGACCCCTGCATTAAAGTATTTCTTCTCCTTGAAAACTGTTTTCTTTTTAAGCATTAAGATTTTGGGAAGATGTTGTACCAGATTATCAGTGACACTGACCACAGCAATCTATGAATACAAGCCAAACTGAAATTTAAACAATATTTAGAGGGGACCTATTTTGCAAAATTCTCATTTTGCCACTTGTCATTATTTGTCGTCTATTGTACTGCAGATTGAACACATTACATTTTTTAACAAGAGTAATGAGTATCACTGTTGTACTGATTAATAGTAGTATTAAGACTACTAAATAAAATACATGCCATTTAAATCAATATTATTGTTGATTATTCTGCATAGTATATGCATGCAGTTTGGATAAACTTCCCTCTGTACATTTTGCATTACATTTCACTGTAACTTTGACGACCCCCCCAAAATTGCTCTTAAAAAATTTCCCTGTTTATGGTCCCCCCCCAATAATGAGATGAAATCTACGCCCTTGGTCATGGATGAACTTGTTCCACTGAGAACAAGTTTAGAGTTCTTCACTTGTGAAACATTACTTATAAATGTCAATGTGTTCTATCTGTGAGACTCTCTGTGGAGTTAGAGCAGGACTGCTCAAAGTCCGGCCCGCACACGCATCATGTGACACCAAAAACTGAAATGTATCTATAAAATCATTTTGTCCTTTTGGACTTCAGAGCTTGATGCAGATGAACTCCTTTTGAACCATTTAAGGACATTTTTATTTTTATACTTTTTAGCTTTAACAGAAACTGGATGAAAAAATCTTCAAATGTGTCGTATTAAGAACGTTTTTCATCTTTAATTTGTCTGTTTGTGATTTTTATTAAATTTCATGGTGAAAGAATCATAAACGTTTACTAATTTTAGTGTTTTTAAAATAAAAGTCTCTTGACTTCATCATCAATAGAGGGAAACTGGAGCCTTGAAAACCTGGAAAACCACTTTCACATTTTCCAGACATTGAAAACAGAGAATTTGAACTGATCTGATGATTAAAAGATGATTTTTCACAGATTGTGACGTGCACATGTATTAATGCTAGTATTCTGGTACCAGTGAGTCCATGTTCTGCTCCTCCAGTTTACCAGTTTGTTCCTCCTTTCATGACTCAGAGCGTTGAAGCAGCAGATCTCTCACTGCTACAATAAATCTTTGCCTCCACCTAAGCAGCTCAGCTCTGAGCGTCTTGTGACTGAAAGATCTCCTGGAATTTCAGGATTCACTCAGGGAAAAATCAGGGACTTTTATTTTGAAATGCTGTGAAGTGTGCCTTCAGTGAGACTTTGAGTGAAGAAGAATGATTTGAATGTTTTCTGTGCTTTCATGGCGTCCTCCCAGCAGCTGAGATGTAACACGTGTCTGTGTTTGTAGTTGCTGTTGTAAAGTGTGAAACAGAACAGGAGGAATGAGTGTGATGCTCTGAACACTGATGATCCTCTGCTGCAGCTTCTATCAGCTCAAATGAAGCTTCAATGTTCAACTGAGTGAATGTGAACACACTGAAGCTTCCACTCACTCACTCAGTGTGTGTCAGTGAATGAAATGTGTGTGTGCTGGCCTGCAGCTCCATGACTCCATCTAGTGGACTGATAGTAGAAGTGCAGCAGCTGATGCAGCTTCCTCTGCCTCACTCTGCTGTCTGACTGCATTCAGCTGAAGCTGAGAAGAAACAAAGAGCCAACCAGAGGAGGAGCAGCTGATCTTTTTACAGCACACATCATGGAAAGGAGGATCAGAGTTGATGTTCACATGAATGATGTGTGTTTCCTCTGCAGGTGAAGCTAGAAAGTGTGTGTGAGCTGATGTGAATCCAGCAGCATGGATCAGTGTGAGGACAGAGAGGAGGGAGTCCCTCCCTCTAAAACCACTCTGTGTGGGGAACATGAGAGCCAGAGCAAAGGTCAGAGGTCACATCTCCAACTGTCCACCACTCTCCTCCATGTCAGAGCTCAGCACTCACAGCAACACACTGACTTTATTCACAGGAACACATCTGGACCTGGACCTGGACCTGGACCCAGCTGTGTGTCCTTTAAGAGCAACTGGTCAATGTTTCTTCCTGATGATTTCAAACAAAGAGTTTCCTCCAACAACCAGTAAGTTTCTCTCAGAGTCCAGTCGAGGCTGGATGATATTAAAGATAATTGTTTTCTGTTGAACGACTTTGAGTTGATTTTTATTTCATTTCTCTGAGACTAAGTTGCTGCTTTCTGTCTGTAACTTGTTTCAAACTCTTGTTGAACAAAGAGAATAAAAGTCAAATCATGTGAGTTTTAAAGGATGCTGATTGTGACATCTCCAATCCCGTCACTCATACTTGCCTCACTCTGCACTCTTCGTGAGGGAGGAGGACGGCCAAGATGGCGGAAAGGAGATAGACGCTTTGTTGGAGTTTCTCCCAAAACTTGCAGAAAAACGGCAATTTTATTGACCTTTGGTATTCAGTAGCAATGCCAAATAATCCCTTGGCAAAAAGAAAGGATTTTACCACTACTCAGACCTCACCTACTAAAGCCAGCATCACAAAAAAAGGCAAAATGGAGCAAGAATCTCTAATCAACATCGTGAAGGAGCTAAAGCAGGCTATTCACGAACAAGGAGCTTCCTTCGGAAGGTCTATGGTTGATCTCAGAAGGTCAGTTGAGTCTATTTCTGCTGATTTGCAAGAAATTAAAGGAACTTTACATAATACTGTGAAGAGAGTGGATGCTGCCGAAGAGAAAATTAAAATGTTGGAGAACAAAGTTATCGAATTGTCACGCGACAAACGCCGCTGTAACCTACGCCTGCGTGGACGAGGCAGAGCCGTGAAAACGTGAGGAGAAAAGTGGTCGAAATCTGCGAGAACATTGCTCCAAGCCACAAAGAGAAGTTTGCTGAAGTGATAGACTCAGTACACAGGCTTGGGAGAATAAACACAACTATGCCTCAAAGCTACATGAGGGATATCATCCAGTTTTCCACGAGGCACTACCGAGATGTAGTGTGGAAGATGTCGAAGAATGCTGAATGACCCAGAGGAAGCTGCGCTTCATGGAGGACCTGACACTGGAGGATCAAGAGAAAAGAAAACGGCTGTGGCCCATCATCAAAAAGGCACGTGAGGAAAACAAGATGGCCTACTTTTCAAGTTTCAAGTTGTTTCAAGCCCACTCTCTCCTCAGTTCAGTTTAATTTGCCAGACTCTTTTGGGGGATCATAAGCGGGCCGGGAAACATTAAGATGATCAGCTTCCCGAAGACATGTCCCCACTCGAGTCTTCACTTCCTAAGCCCATCAGCATCCTCCTCGGCAGATCTCACCCACCTCACTCATCCCTTCACCCCTTCCCTTACCCCTCCCCTCACTCTCCCCCTCCTCCCCCCTTTTTTCCTTCAATCAATAAATCTTTAAACTTATATCTTGTGAGGTGGTCCTTGCTAGTGAACCACTGATTATCTCTGGAAAGTTACATTAAAATATCTTCACTGGTTCACGAGATATTTTGCTAACAGACAGAGTTGAGTTTAATAATTTAATGGTATAATTTTAAACCAAGGTCTCAGACAATATATTAGTGCTCAGACTGTGTGTTGGGGATTCCTCTCAGCTACTACCACCCCAAATGTCTCATCAATATCTGTAAAACTGAATTATAGACATGTTTTATGTTTTTAAAGGACATGACCCACCATGTTTTCAAATTGCATCGCCATTAATATTTAGTAGTTAATTAAATAATGAAACAGGAGCGTTTATTTATATTGTAGAGAAATAACGCTAAATGTGTTATTTCATGTTTTTTAGCAGTTTTTAGCAACAGCTCCGGGAAAATCCACCCCTCTCCATATATGGGCATTGACGTCACTGAAGTATCCGCCTTGAATGCATGCCGAGTTATAACAAGCATGCATCAACGTAGCTTCATTATTGCAGCGGTGTTATATCTTATTAAAAAGTTCTAAAAAATAAATAAAAACAGAGCGCTGGTCCAGCTGTACCCACAACTGGACCAGGAAATATTTAGAGGTCGCGCATCCACGTAAGACACACTAGTTTAATTCGTTCGCTCGCGACAAATTCATTAATTTTCTCATGAAGCCGGCTCGGCTTTTTACCCCTTTCATAAGTCGAACCCGCGCTATTCCCTCACCGACCAGTGCTACTGGTCCTGCCATTTAATCCTCCTCGGGTCATTCATAAGACAACAGGTGAATGCTGGTAGGTCCCGCTCAAATAAACTTGTTCAGAAATGAAGCTGGAGCGCTGCTCCAAAAGAGGCGTGGAGCTGAGCTGAACTGGACCGCGACGTGGGACAGACGTCAGACGTACAAGTTGTCGTATCATTTTTAATATTTCATCAGTAATAATTGTACAGCTGGCTGCAGTGATCAGCGCACAGAGACACCACCACCTCCGATGCTCAGAGAGAGGAGAAAAAAAGCGAAAGTAACTTTTACAAGTAGTCCTGTCGTGTCATTTTTAATATTTCCTCAGTAATAATTGTACAGCTGGCTGCAGTGATCAGCGCGCAGAAACCACCACCACCTCCGATGCTCAGAGAGAGAGAGAAAAAAAAAGCGAAAGTAACTTTTACAAGTAGTCCTGTCGTGTCATTTTTAATATTTTATCAGTAATAATTGTACAGCTGGCTGCAGTGATCAGCGCGCGCAGAGACACCACCACCTCCGATGCTCAGAGAGAGAGAGGGGGAAAAAAGGCGAAACATTTTTAATATTCCCTTGTTAAATCTGCCTGTTGATTAATCCTGTGGTCGCACACTGACGTCTATCATATTCTGAGCGTGGCTCCGTGGCTCTCACTCTCATAAGCCTCCATCGCGAACTCACTCCTGCCTTCTGAGTGGAGCCTGTATTGACGTCACTCCGGACTTTGGCAATCTTCGGCCGGGTTTCCGGGACTCCGTTGTTTTTTTTGTTTTTTTTATACTCGCCTGGCCCAAATGCAAAAATGAAAATAGACATCATATTCTACGACAGTAATTGTCCAATATGGTGAATTGTTATTGTCACGGTGGGTGTTGTCCTTTAAGTTCAGTTAACTGTGGCAGCCATTGTAACTTCAGCTGACTCCAAAAACTAATCAGTTGTAGACGTAACATCCAATGATGACTTTCTGCAAGTTTCACTACAACTCATCCAGTGGTTCATGAGATATTTTGCTAACAGACAGCCATTGTGACAACAAGTGTAAAGTTTCCAGTGAGTCTCTGCAGCTTCTTCTCTCCTGACTTCTCTGATCAATAATGTTGAAGTGATGGATCCTGCAGAGTGATCACATGACAGCAGCAAGAATGTGACTGAAGAGACAGGAAGTAAAGCAGGAAGACTGAAGCAGCATGAAAATGAAGACGTGGACGGAGAAATGAGCTCCATGAAGCGTTTGGACTCTCCATTTGGACAGAGCAGCTGCAGCTGAAGCTCTGATTCACAACAACACAACAGCTCTGCTTTAGAGACAACAAGACACGTCCTAATGTCCACTTGTTGTCCACACTGTCCAACTGTCCAATCAAACAGCTGAAAGACTGAAAGGTTTTTATTCTGATATTTTACTGACACACATTGTTCATACATGACCCGACCACAACCTGTGGGTCAGAACACTCTGGACCTTTAACACGGGGCTCTTTTTATTATTTATGAGCTCTTTTTCATTCAACCTTTATTTATACAGGTTGATCCCATTGAGCCTCGGGGACTCATTTACAAGAGAGACCTGATTTTAACAAGGAGTGACGACAACAGTGGACAACAAATGAATCTGGATCCATTTTTGAAATGCAGCTGATTAGACCAATATAGTGCATTTATTAAGGAAAAGTTCAACTGAGACACATCTTTGATATAATTTCAAGCAAACAAATAATTGTTTTTAAGCATTAATCTTGTTAAATTCTTGTTAAAGTCCTCCCGTGCACGCTCCCATGGCCGCCTTTTGGCAGCCAATCGACTTTTGGCACAACACCGGCCCACGTTTTCTGGTGTTCCACGGTGACGCATAATAGATGTGACTTATTTATGTTTTTTCCACTTTATTAGACATTTTTGGACTTATGCAACTTATACGGCGGTGCAACGTGCACAGCGGCAACTACAGTAAATGTAACTTGCTCTTTCTGTGACGGTCACCTTGAAAATGTTTTCTCTTATTTTGTTCTTGCTCCTTCTCTCCTCAACTATGTGAAGATCTCTGCATCCTGACTTCTTCTTCTATTGAACCACATTTGTCCCTTTGCTTTGAACACATGTTATTTGGCTTCAATGACCAACCATCGGCTAAAAGAAAACTATTTTATATAATTAATCTCATTATATATTTAGACAAATCCACAAATTCTGTTACACTAATCAACAACCACTTATTTCCATTTTTGAAAATGAGGTCAAAACAAAATATTAAAACTATTAGACAGTCCACCAACATGAAACCATAAAACGTGTACTTTATGTATGATGGAGATGTTCAACATTTATCATCTAAAACTAATTATTCTGACATAATAATTCTTACCCAGCTCACTTATATCAAATATAAGTGTTCCCATCAAACACTTGGATAGGTGCAGCGTCCGCAGTGAAGCGGGCGCTGTACCGGTCTGTCGTGGTGAAGAGAGAGCTGAGTCAAAAGGCAAAGCTCTCAATTTACCGATCGATCTACGTTCCCACCCTCATCTATGGTCATGAGCTTTGGGTTATGACCGAAAGAACAAGATCTCGGATACAAGCGGCTGAAATGAGTTTTCTCCGCAGGGTGGCTGGACTCTCCCTTAGAGATAGGGTGAGAAGCTCAGTCATCCGGGAGGGACTCGGAGTAGAGCCGCTGCTTCTCCACATCGAGAGGAGCCAGTTGAGGTGGCTCGGGCATCTGGTTAGGATGCCTCCTGGACGCCTCCCTGGTGAGGTGTTCCGGGCATGTCCCACCGGGAGGAGACCCAGAGGAAGACCCAGGACGCGCTGGAGGGACTATGTTTCTCGGCTGGCCTGGGAACGCCTTGGGATTCCCCCAGAGGAGCTGCTCCAAGTGGCTGGGGAGAGGGAAGTCTGGGCCTCCCTACTTAGGCTGCTACCCCCGCGACCCGACCCCGGATAAGCGGAAGAAGATGGATGGATGGATGGATCAAACACTTACAGTATATTTGATAGTACAAACATGTCTGTTTGTTTTTCCCCTTGATACAGAAAAGACAAAGTCTTTTAGCCTTGACAACGTTTGGATTAGATGTTCCTGTTGGATCAGAACCATGACTTGTTTGTTTTATCTGTAAGACGTCAGAGCTTGTCAACTCCACCTCCTTCTTGTTTAAATAGCTTGTGATGTCCAGCACAATTCGGATTTGTGCTGGATAATGTATTTTGAGACCAACTAAGTTTCAGAAGTGCATTAAAAGCCTTTCCCCTTTGCAAAGTTTCATTATTTGTGTTAACTCAATTCTCTTGTTTATCTTGTGTGGTTTTTATTAAGGTAACAGGTGTTTAAAATCCCCATCATAATGGTGCTGAAACGACAGGTTTTCTCCTCATACCTGGTCCTGATGACCTGATGACCTCCAAACAGAGCATGCTGCAAGGCCCGTGCGCACGACAGAAAGTCCAGTGGGTTTCTCTCTGGCCATCGTCCTCTGTCCATTGGTGCTGTCAAGGTCATATTGGCGGAGATTTCCAGACACCGCACTGGTCAACAAGAAAGTAAGTGTGAAAAAGTGTTTGTTGATACGTCATTTTTAAAACAATTTGAGTACAGTAACAGGAACTAGTTCACCCTGAGCCGAGGACTTGAAATTTGGAGTGAGGTGTCTGTTTTTCAAGAACTGGCTGTATGTTGCGCACAACGCTAGTTGGGAGAACCAAGATCTTCTGTGATATTTAAGTGAGGACGGTCAAGTTATGCCAAGATCAGACATGTGAGGCTGACCGTCAATATCTTTATTGGACGTTTTACTGTGAGCCCGGCTAGACAGGAAGAGAAAATAAGACGTTTTATCTTTTTATGGCGCGTCGTTCTGTGTTTGTTTAAAAATCTGACGTTTTTAGTTCTTTTTTACGTGTATGTTTGTGTTTGTGGAGCGCTGCACCTCTGGCTTTTTTGCTCTCCCATTTTCCTCTGCGTGTGAGGGCAGCTGGCTCCTCTGAGCATCTGTTATGTTTTCTATGGGCCTTTTTTGGCCCCCACCCGTGCTAAACTTGCCTGCAGCCTGCTCTCTGTGCTGTCTTGATCTCACTGGATCTACATTTCCAGTTTTGGTATTCATTTGTACACATATATTAATAAATACTGTACACAAAAGTTTGTCTGTCTAAAGGCAAAAAGAGAGATAAATTAGAACTTCAGTTGACAGTAGCAAAATTATGGCTGAATGAATCAAAGAAACAAAACATCTGACACGTTTTTTAAATGTTACTGTCAGTTCTCGTGGTTCTGCTCACAACCTTGAGGGACAGAGCAGCTGCGTCTGTTTTCACCTCCTCCACAGATATAGCTTGGCAGACCCCCCACCCCCCACCCATCCCACACACACCCCCACC
>JBBPBX010071987.1:6962-18177 GCA_038048925.1 Garcialebias charrua
CGGGCGCTGTACCGGTCTGTCGTGGTGAAGAGAGAGCTGAGTCAAAAGGCAAAGCTCTCAATTTACCGATCGATCTACGTTCCCACCCTCATCTATGGTCATGAGCTTTGGGTTATGACCGAAAGAACAAGATCTCGGATACAAGCGGCTGAAATGAGTTTTCTCCGCAGGGTGGCTGGACTCTCCCTTAGAGATAGGGTGAGAAGCTCAGTCATCCGGGAGGGACTCGGAGTAGAGCCGCTGCTTCTCCACATCGAGAGGAGCCAGTTGAGGTGGCTCGGGCATCTGGTTAGGATGCCTCCTGGACGCCTCCCTGGTGAGGTGTTCCGGGCATGTCCCACCGGGAGGAGACCCAGAGGAAGACCCAGGATACGCTGGAGGGACTATGTTTCTCGGCTGGCCTGGGAACGCCTTGGGATTCCCCCAGAGGAGCTGCTCCAAGTGGCTGGGGAGAGGGAAGTCTGGGCCTCCCTACTTAGGCTGCTACCCCCGCGACCCGACCCCGGATAAGCGGAAGAAAATGGATGGATGGATGGATATATATATATATATATATATATATATATATATATATATATATATATATATATATATATATATATATATATATATATATATATATATATATATATATATAATATACACACTTCCAAGATGCCCAGCATTGCACAAAATTATTTTTTCTTCCACTGAAGATGTGTTTTGCTGCTATTCTTAGTCTCAGCCTGATTTTTCTTTGCACATCATGACATGAAGGAAGAATGCTTTCTAACACACTTGCTTCTCTTCATAGAGTATCCATGGTGTTGGGGAGCTCCATGAAGGATTGACTGGTCCTTGTTCTGAAAAGCCTTTCAACTTTCTGGACCAGACTGAAGCTTCATGTGATGGCCGACACAGGACTCCTGGTTTGAATTCCTTCAGTGTCAGTAAGGTACCATGCTCTCCTTCCAGTCTCATCATTTTGCTTAATTGAACTTGAGCATTCATCACAGATGTTTGAAGACTGTTGTCACTTCCACCTCTTCTTTACAGCATTAATGAATTCGTTGTACTGCTAGTGTGTAGTCAGTTTTAATGGAAATCTTCTTATTACACTTCACTTTCGTTGTCACTGACACCAACACTACCGTCGAACTAAAAATACAACATAAACTTGAGTGAGACGGTGTCATGAATACAATCTTGACATTAAAATGATATAACATATAAATACCTCGCTGGCTGACCCTTCCTTTTGAGGTAGAAATGAGAGTAATAAAGAACTTCTTAAACTTAAATTACTTTTGTACAGCTACTTGCTAATATCATGTCTTCATAGCAGTACGGTACAACTTCTTTCTTTGGTTGCCTAGCAACATGCTGGAAAGCACTTCCTACTTTTGCCTTTCAAAATAAGAGTCATAACAAAAGAATGTGCATAATACAAAATAAGACATGTAAACTAAAACTATGGCAGTAAAACTCCCACCAAATCACTAACCTATTGTGATTTCACTTCAAACATATAACATTACAATAAAATATACAGTATTTACATTTTAGCATTTACTCTGCTTCTAGTAACAACACAGTTTTATGAACTGGTCTATCAAGATACACTGGCTTGACAGTCCTTTTTCCATCCTTATCCAAGGTTGAGTCACTCATCAACAGCTTCACCTTCCTGATTCTTCCATCTTTGCATTCCTTTAGTTTCTTTGATATATTTGTCTCTTTGACAAATTTTGAAGATCTAGAAGCCAGGATTTCCACTCTCTGTAGAGCTGATCCGAAAGAGGCTTGTCCCATCCGACATTCTCCTGATATAACTGTTGCAGGATTTGTTTTCCTTTTAGGATGAAGGGTGCCACAAATCCCAGTGGATCATACACTGACGCCACTGTCCACAGGATTCCTCTTCTCGTCATTGGATGTTCTTTGACTGTTATTCTGAACTGAAACTCATCAGAAGAAATACACCACTGAACACCAAGTGCTCTTTCCATCAGTGGCTCTCCAAGTGCTAGATCCAAATCTTTAATACTGTCAGCACACTCCTCTCTGGGCAGCGACTTTAACACATTGTCACTGTTTGATATGAACTTGTGTAATCTTAGTTTTCCTGTGTTACACAGCTCTCTTGCTTCCTTGACTAGTTTTGTTGCTTCTGCATCTGATGTAACACTTACAAGTCCATCATCTACATAAAAGTTTCTTTGAATAAACTTCACTGTGGTTGGAGAGAACTTTCCCTCACCTTGTGCAGCTAGATGTTTTAAACCAAAATTGGCGCAACCAGGTGAAGACGCTGCACCAAACAGGTGAACCTTCATGCGAAAGACTGAGGGGGGAACACTTAGATCCCCATGCTCCCACCATAGAAAGCGTAAATAATCCTGGTCTTGAGGTGTTACATGGAACTGGTGAAACATGCGCTCCACGTCACACATTACAGCCACTGAGCCCTTCCTGAACCTACAGAGTACTCCCACCAAAGCGTTTGTTAGGTCAGGCCCTGTAAGCAGGTGTTCATTTAGCGAAGTGTCTTGATATTGTGCAGAGCAGTCAAAGACTACACGGATCTTGCCGGGCTTTTGAGGGTGATATACCCCATGGTGGGGAATATACCAGGCAGGGGTATTACAAAGTTCCTTCTCTGTTACTTTCTCTGCGTCATCGCGTGCAACAATGTCCTCCATGAACTTTGCATAGTCTGAGTAGTACTTTTGATCCCTTATGAATCTGCGTTTGAGACTGCTTAAGCGTTGCATAGCACTTGACATGTTATTGGGAAGATTTGGTCTGTCACCTTTGAAAGGCAGGGGCATTTCATAATGTCCATCTTGCTTTTGTGTAATTCCTTCTTGTAACTTTCTTATGAAGCAGACATCTTCTTGTGAAATGCTCGTCTCTTCCACTGCTCTCTCTATAAAATCTGATTCAAGTGCTTTGATTACATCTGGACCTGTTACTTCTTTTATTTGTGTCTTGCAGATATAATGAACTTTATTCTTTAGCTTTGTGGTTGGCTCAGTCTCTGGTATTACTTGCTTTACAGTGATGCGATGACTTACTCCAATTACATCGCTGCCTGCGTCACTTGAGTCACAGTAACTTATGATGCTCCAGCCCAAATCTGTTTTCTGGGCATAAGGCTGGCTTCCTTCACCACATATGACTTCTCTGGGCATTAAGGCTTGTGTGCAGTTGTAGCCTAGTAGGAGTCCTATCTCACAGTCCAATGGTGGAGCAATGTGTTCAGTGAGATGCTCCAAATGTGGCCATGACCTTGCCGTGTCTGAAGTAGGAATATGGCTACGATTGGCAGGTATAAAATCACGTGTGTAGGCAACTGGCACAGTGAGTTTCTTTTCGGAAAACAATCCTCTTATTTGCAAAGCTTCAAGTTTTGTACATGGTACAGTTGTTTTCTTGGATGACATTGTAGACAATTTGAGTTTAACTTGGGTTTTGGCTGTGTCCAGATTGTTCGCTACTTCATCCAGAATAAAGGACGAATCACTCTGTGTGTCCAGTAGAGCGTAGGTAAGTATTTCTTTGCTTGGCTCATTTTGTGTGGATACATAGACAGGTACTATTGCAGACGTCTGTGTGTTTCTACTTTCATGAGTCACTCTGTTAGACGTACTTTCGTTAACTGTGTCTTGTGACTGTGTTACCTGTTGCTGAGTTTCCTTCCGTTCAGCTACTTCTTGTTCTTTAGGTTGTTCTTTCTTTGTCTCGTGTTTTTGTCTTTCTTCATGCAGACATGTGGGATGTTGTCTTGAGCACGTGTTGCATGTCATCCGATTGGTACAGTTCTTGGAGAAGTGACCACTATTTAGACAGCCAAAACATAGTTTTTCACCTTGAATGAACTTGACTCTCTCAGTAACTGGTTTCTCAGTGAACTTACGACATTTGTGTAAGCTGTGTCCTGCTCTTTTACAATACACACAAGAGATCATGCTTCTTTCTGTAGAGTTAGTTGTAAATATTTTCGCTGTATCTTGCTTCTCATGAATGAGTGTAAGTTGAGGTTTTGTCTTTGATTTGTCAAAGTCACTTTGTCTTATAGCTTCAAATGATGTAATGGGATTACATGCAATACTTGCCTCCATTGAAAGGAATGTTACAAAGTAACTGAAACGTGGGAACTGTTTGTGCTCCAGCTGGTACACTGTAGCCTTCCGGTTCCATCTGTTGCTTAACCAGTCTGGCAGTTTAGCAGCAAGTCTTTGATTCTCTATTCCATCATTGAGGATGTTCAGATTATCATTGGTAGACATTGCAGATTGGCAGCTTTGTAAGAAATCCACAAACTTTCTTAATTCTGCACTGTCTTTACCTTGGAGCTTTGGCCATGTATGCAGCTTGTCCCTGAAGGCCTTAGCAATGACAAAAGGCTCTCCATAACGTTCATTGAGCATATTCCATGCTGCCATATAAGAGTCTTCAGAGCCAATCATAAAATAGCCATCTAAGGCTTCTTTAACACATCCACCTACATACTTCTGTAGAAAAAATATCTTTTCTGCTGTGGGAATGTTCTTTCTCTCTATTAGAGTCTGAAAAGATGCTCTCCAATATTTAAACTTAAGTGGATCCCCACAAAATACTGAGGGCTCTGGAATCGGTAGCCTATTAGCTGACATGGCTTCTGCTAAAACCTTTACAAGCTCACCTGTGCTCTCGTGAATGACATTTAGCTGTTGTGGTGGTTGTGTGGGTTGATTAGCAGTGTCTTTGAACTCAGTTACCTGTATGTTTGCAGGATTCGGACTGATGCTTTCTTGCTTCACTGAAAAGTAGTCTTCTTCATAAACTTGTAATTTTGCCTTTGCTGCATTGAGTTTTTTCAGAATTTCCAGTCTTTCAATTTCCTTTTTTAAGTCCTCGGCTGACTTTCTCCTTGCAGCACTTTCCGCTTGTTGTCTCTTGATCACAGCCGCCTTCTCCTTTTCTCTTTTTAACTTGCGTTCAGTTTCCTCTCTTTCTTCTAGATGGCGTTGTGACATTGCAGCAGCTTCTTGTTCTGCAATTATGCGTTTGTTTTCTTCTTCTATGGTTTGCATTTTTCCTCTAAATTTCTCTTGTTCAGCCATTATCTTAAGCACGGCCTTTGTGGCTTCATACTCTGCCATAGCTTCTTGTCTTTTGGTGGAGGAGCCATTAGAAATAACTGTACTGGCCTTAAACGGATTATAAACTGAGACAGTATCTGAGCTAGAAGATGTAAATACAGAACTAGCATCAGGCCAAACAATCTCCTCCTTATTTATTCCCTCAACATAACATTGGATGTTTTGGAAAACTACCTTAGTCACTGATATGCCTTTGTCTAACTTGGAACGCACATCATGGGGTGGTCCATCCATTGCTCTGTATTGATCATAAATATCGTTAAGAGCATCTAGTTCTCTTTGCACAATGTCCATATGACTTTCAAGAATGTCAACTGGATCTCCTTTCATAACAGATTTTTTAGCAACCTTGATTAATGCCTTCCATCTGTCATAAGTACTTTCAAAATGACGTTGCAACCCCTGTAGTTTTTCTTTATGAAATTGTCTTCCTTTTCCTGTTAATATGCGAGATCTTTCACTTCTACGCAGCTCTTTTTGCCCAATTTGCACTAAATAGGTTTCATCTGCTTGCTGTGCTTTGGCAGCTTGTTCTGCACTGGCATCTTCTATTTCTGTGTCATTTGTTTCTGACATTTTGTTTTACTTGAGCTGTTATGGACTTTTACTCGGTGAAATGTCTTTTTAACTTGACTTAAACTATGAGCTTTGTTGCATTACTTCCCTTCTTGTAAACTTGTTGTGCTGCTGTTGTCAAGCTTCACACAGTTCCTTGTTGTTACTCCTTCCTTGTGTCACTTTCCAAACATGAACTTAAGGCTTCTGGACGTCTTTATGAAGAAGCAGCAGTTGAAATGTGACCGTTAACATTTGCAGCCGTTGGTCTTTGGTGCAATGACGCAATGTCGCCACCAGAGGTCAGGGCATTCATGCAGCTCCGTTCCTTTTCTTTGTCATCAAGTTCGACTTTGTCATCGAGTTCGACTTTGTCATCGAGTTCGACTTTGTCATCGAGTTCGACTGTCACTTCCACCTCTTCTTTACAGCATTAATGAATTCGTTGTACTGCTAGTGTGTAGTCAGTTTTAATGGAAATCTTCTTATTACACTTCACTTTCGTTGTCACTGACACCAACACTACCGTCGAACTAAAAATACAACATAAACTTGAGTGAGACGGTGTCATGAATACAATCTTGACATTAAAATGATATAACATATAAATACCTCGCTGGCTGACCCTTCCTTTTGAGGTAGAAATGAGAGTAATAAAGAACTTCTTAAACTTAAATTACTTTTGTACAGCTACTTGCTAATATCATGTCTTCATAGCAGTACGGTACAACTTCTTTCTTTGGTTGCCTAGCAACATGCTGGAAAGCACTTCCTACTTTTGCCTTTCAAAATAAGAGTCATAACAAAAGAATGTGCATAATACAAAATAAGACATGTAAACTAAAACTATGGCAGTAAAACTACATTCAATCAGACACATCATTAATGCATGCTGATAACATCCAATTGGGGGGGAGGGGGGGGAGGACGCAAGAGAAGCGGAGGGGGTGGGGTTAGTTGATTTACCAAAATGGAAACTAATTCAACAGATCTCCATGAAGTCTTCTACCGAAATGGAGGAGACACACTAAAAAAAGCTATGAATGAGAGAGCGGGGCTGTAGTGGTGGAGTTACGATTATCAAAATGGAAGAGTTTAGCACAACTCCATGACCACCGACTCAAAGACGTAATGGCGGAAGGACACACACACACACCCCGCTCCAAATGCGGAGAGGAAAACGGGTCTGGAGTGGCGGAAAACGTAAACTAAATTAACAAAACACGATGACCTGTATAACCTAAAAATTACGTTTGTAACAAATACAACTACAGCCGCCGATAAGGCATAGTTTGAAGCACGATAACGTTGAGGTTTCAAACACGACAAACGCGATATAAATTAAGGATTATTTGAGCTGAGCGAGGTCAGCTTACTGACTGAAACTCGCGGTCTCAAAATAAATTTTAATCGAAAATTATGATGTCATTTATTTTACGTTACCACAGAGGTGCCAAAAATAAGTCTCCAAACCCATCATCAACAGAAAAGTAGTTCTGTGCCAAGTAGAGCCTGCCCTCAGTGCCAGATAATGGAGTCCTCTTTCGCGCTTCTTCTCAAAGGTTCTTGTTCCCAGGGTGCTTTGCGCGAAAAAAAAAAAACGGAAAAACCCCTGTAAAAAATGATAACGGAAAATTCCTTCACACTTCCACAGTACATTTACATGTTTTTTTACGGATTTTTTTTACTGTGTAGCATCTCCTCTCCAGGTTGTGGAGGAGGTCCTGCCCCAAGTGGAGGAGTTTAAAGCTCCACTGACATGATCTTTTAACTTTTCAAAAAATGGCACAACATATATAAATATTAAGATAGACCTCTGACCGTTTTTGCTAAAATAATGTTAAATGAATGAAAATTCCTCTCAAAATAGTTTAAAATTAGCGCCGTTTTTTTACACCGTAAATCCGGATTTTCCGGTCACGTGACTGTGACGTCAGATAAAGGAATTGTGTCCGCCTGTTGTTGTTGTCAGCGGGTGGCTTTGCAACTGGGATTCATTGTCTTCAAGAACGGCTTTTTCTTTTCCTGTAACACTTGAAAATGCCGTCAGTTTGTGTCGCATTTGGGTGCTCTAATTTCGCCAGTGAAGAAGTGAGCCTTCACACTTTTCCAAAAGATGAGAAACTTAATCAAGAATGGACCAAAAACGTCCAGAGAACCAGGGAGAAATGGACTCCGAGTAAAACCTCTGTTCTCTGCAGCGAGCATTTTACAGCAGACTGTTTTGAACTTACACCAGGTTTACAAAAATCTCTCGGCTTAAAAGTAAGATTCAAAAAAGTTTTGAAACCGGGTTCTATTCCTACTATTTTTAAAAGAAAATCTACAGAAGAAAGTGAAGCCACCACATCGAAACAACGCAGAGGAGCTACAGTCGGAAAACTCACCAGAAAACGAGTAAGTCTTTCTGTAAACATAATCGGTGGAGTATATACTGTTTTAGATTATTCACGGAGTGTTTATTTAGAGTGTTGGACGATGCGACCCGGCCTCTTTGTTAGCTCATGACAACAAAGAGGCCACATGTCTAAGCTAACCGCTATTAGCTATTGTGGTATAAATAATCCTTGTAAACTTCACTATTCCAATTATCTAGTTTCCAATAACTTTATCTGCTTCAGACTAACTATTGGATTGCTTATATTCATGCGATTACTGACAATAATTACGTCTTCGACGAGGCTAATATGCGGTAGCCGTGACGCACTCGGTAATAAAATTACTGTGGTATTAATTAATTTTCTAATGCTGTCTGTGCGCTCAGTTGACATCAGTAGGTATTGTTTATTCACCGAGTGTTTATTCATGAGAGGTATGGACTTGTTTAAGTAAATGGGGTTTATTTCTAGAGCGCTTATCACAGATATAAAATCACAAAGCGCTGATTTTTTAAAAACTATTTGATATAGAATAATTATTAGATACATTAATTAAAGCATTACCATTCAGTGCTCAGCAGACGAGTTAAATCGGCTTCAGGCACCACTTCACCCTCCTCCTCAGAATCATCACTTCCTGAACAAGAAGGCTCAAATAAATAGGGTTCCTGACCTAAATTAAAACCTAATCCTTCTTGTTCATCGCTAGAACTAAGTTCTCCTTCACAAACTGAGGACAAGTCACTCAGATCTACACTATAATTGCTCAATTCGTCATCGGATTCTACAGGCTCTGCCATTGTTGTTTGCTGGGTAAGTTTGCGAAGATCCTTTATCTGACGTCACAGTCACGTGACCGGAAAATCCGGATTTACGGTGTAAAAAAACGGCGCTAATTTTAAACGATTTTGAGAGGAATTTTCATTCATTTAACATTATTTTAGCAAAAACGGTCAGAGGTCTATCTTAATATTTATATATGTTGTGCCATTTTTTGAAAAGTTAAAAGATCATGTCAGTGGAGCTTTAAGTATCTCGGGGTCTTGTTCACGAATGAGGGAAAACTGGAGCGTGAGATCGATAGGCGGATAGGTGCAGCGTCCGCAGTGAAGCGGGCGCTGTACCGGTCTGTTGTGGTGAAGAGAGAGCTGAGTCAAAAGGCAAAGCTCTCAATTTACCGATCGATCTACGTTCCCACCCTCATCTATGGTCATGAGCTTTGGGTTGTGACCGAAAGAACGAGATCTCGGATACAAGCGGCTGAAATGAGTTTTCTCCGCAGGGTGGCTGGACTCTCCCTTAGAGATAGGGTGAGAAGCTCAGTCATCCGGGAGGGACTCGGAGTAGAGCCGCTGCTTCTCCACATCGAGAGGAGCCAGTTGAGGTGGCTCGGGCATCTGGTTAGGATGCCTCCTGGACGCCTCCCTGGTGAGGTGTTCCGGGCATGTCCCACCGGGAGGAGACCCAGAGGAAGACCCAGGACACGCTGGAGGGACTATGTTTCTCGGCTGGCCTGGGAACGCCTTGGGATTCCCCCAGAGGAGCTGCTCCAATCACTGCAAAAACGTAAAATCTTACCAAGTCTAATTTTCTAATTTCAAGTCAAAACCTCTTATCACACTTAATATAAGTCAAAAACATATTTCTAAGTAAGACATTACAACTTGTTTTGAGACAATGCATCTTGAAAATCTTGATAAGGCAAAAAGTCTTGAAAATATCTTGTTTTGAGTCATTTCTTATTTGAAACAAGCTTTTTTGACATTTCATTAACATTTGCAGTTGTCGTGAGGTTTGTAAAACGTGAAAAATCTTGTTTCAAGATAACAAACTAACTTGAATTAAGACAAATCTGCTTCTTTGATCAGCATGCCCACTCAAAGTATTAAACATTCTATTTTTTATACAGGTTCTGTTTAATTTTGGACAGACTCCATTGTCCTATTACAATTTCTTTAAACCAATAGTTCATTAACATTTTCTACATTGTATTTTTTTCCAAGGCTGAATACTACATAAACATACTGTGCAGTTTATATTAAAGAGACAAATAATGCAGGTTCATTTCACATATTTATTTTAACATATAATTTAACATATAATTGATTTTAATAAAATAATTATGTGGTTAGGACAGATTAAACGGCCGTGGGGCGGCCGTGGCGTAGTGGTAATGGCAGTCGTCCCCCGATCAGAAGGTTGGAGGTTCGAATACCGGTTCCCCACACCATGTGTCGTTGTGTCCCCGGGCAAGACACTTAACCCCGAGTTGCTCCCGGTAGGACTGGATGGCGCCTTGCATTGGTCTGCCGCTACCGGTGTATGAATGTGTGTATGAATGGGTGGATGGTTGGTATTGTAAAGCGCTTTGGGGCCCCTCATAGGGGGCTGGAAAACGCTATATAAATAAGCTTCATTTACCATAAACATATTTTCCTACGTTTGAGACAAGGGGAAAAAATAGTAAAAAAGGGATTTCTGGGTATGGGCTCTCTGAGGGAGGAATCAATGTTAACAAGATTAAGAATAGGTCATATGAATCTGAACAGTACTTTGTTTATTATAAGAAAACACAATAGTGGACGTTGTGACTTTTGCCAGGATACAGAGTCAGTGCAGCACGTCATTTTAGAATGTTTTAAATATTCAGATGAAAGGAAAACTCTACTTGACCAAATGAAAAAAGAAGTCAGTTTGAAGAGCGTTTTGGAATGGGGATCTAGTAAAGGTGGACGTAAATACTTTGTTTTACTTGACATCAACAGGCTTTTTATTTTTTATTTTATTTTTTATTTTATTATTATTTCAATACAGATACAGTTACAATTTTAAAAATGTGAACAAAAAGAACAAGACAAAAAAGTTCATGCTCAATAATCCAGGTATCAAATCCAATAATTCTCAATCAGGTCATCTTTTTAATTTTTATTTTTTTATTTATAGAAAAAAACAAGTACAAAAAAAACTTACAATGTCAAACATGGCTCGAGACTTAAGGCATGCATAGCACAACAGAGAATAAAGGCACATAAACAAAAACAAAAATGTGTCTTGGGCAGCTTACAACAGAAATTCGTTACAGATTGTTTTAGTTTTTAAAGCTTTTGCATTAGTACAATACTTTAAAGTAGATAAGTAAGAAGAAATATAATTAGA